>NJDC01000224.1:527320-602128 GCA_002245475.1 Calephelis virginiensis | reverse complement strand
TCAAATCTATTTGTTTTTAAATTATACTAGTTCAGGTTGCTCAATGATTATTTCGTTATCCCCTAAGCAAAAACAGTTAATTCTGTTGTGATAATATTTGAAGATAATGTTTTTTGGTTTCACTTTTTTTCCACAGAGTATGTGCAGCAGAAGTGGGCCGGTGTTTGGAGAAACTTTTGCCGGAACTGCTGCGTTCCTGCGGCGATCCGGCTCCTCGCGTGCATTCAACAGCTCAACATACAGTGCTCACTGTAGCGGACTGCCCCTCAGTCAGGTTGATTATTTAATTTAATTTCTTTAACAATTAAAAAAAATATACAAATAAATAAAACAGAATTACAAATCAGAACTTTTTGCCACATTAGAGAATTATCTTGGAATAAGCTCAATGTCAATCCTTACAACAACATTTTTTTTTCAGGAGTCTACACATCATTCCACAGCAGCTCGTCCGTCCTGTGACAGCCTCTATGCACCCCAGGCTTGCCCTGTCAAGACTACAAATGCTTGAACAACTTATTCTTACTCATGGAATTTCAACGGATAAAAACAGGTAACGAAAATTTTGCCAACAGCTTTAAATTATGTAACTAAAATGGCTTGAATTTAGAAACTGAACGAGATATTAAGTTAGGCAGGATGGTGTAGCCCAAAGAGTAAAGGAACTGTCCATAAAAGAAGTGTAGCCTTAAAAATAAAAATAAATAAAAAAACATGGAAGACTTGAGGTAATCAGGCAAAATAAACACAATGTTATAGAAGACACAAAAGAAGCTATTTTTTTATGATGTAAGACAAGAGACAAGCATACGGCTCTCCTGACGATAAGACACTTTATAATGTGACCGTGGCCTTAAGACACTATAGAATTTGTAGGACCGTCGCCTCAGGAGGCCGGAATATGAATCCATTCGTGTAAGTTTACCGGCTACCCTACCCTCCAGACTGGAACAGATGATTCCAGGCTGGAGATAATTTTAAATACAATATATTTTATATAAACAATATAAATTTACGAACAATTTGACAGATTGGTCTCAATATTTTTCACTTAGTTTTATTTAAAGGCTTTACGCACGTTTCTACTTGTAGTGGATTGACGGTGCGTCGACTGGCTGAGTGCGGCGCGGCAGGCGCACAGCACGCGGCGGGCGCGGTGCGGGCGGCGGCGGAGCGGTTGCTGCTGGCAGCGTACGCTCGCTCACCGCGCGTTACACGCGCGCAACTGCCGCCTGATGACGCGGTCACAAGACGAAACCTTATATACAGACACCTGTTCCAGCAGTTCGACAGAATTGATATGCAGGTTTATAAAATAATTATTTTGTGGAGTAGGGGAATTTAGACCACTGGATTATTTCACTGAACCCACTGACGTGAACCCACTTTCTTTTCTCTTCCAAAAAACAACAATCTTCTCTTATACAAGGTAAAGGTTATCCATATTATTGCGCCATCAAACGAAAGTACAAAGCAAAATTTAATACATTTATTTTAAAAAAAGGCTTAGGGGACACCCGAGTTTGAACCGGGGACCTATCGATCTGCAGTCGATTGCTCTACCACTGAGCTATATCCCCAATGAAAGTCGTTATAAAATTAGATGTTAAATTCAATAAATATTGACATACATTAACATTAACAATTGACATTTCAATAATGTCACGTAATTGTGGCATTGATGATTCATCTGACACTGATTTCATCTCTAAACATTTGTAATAAATCGCAAAATAGCTGTATCAGTGTAATACTGATATTCCAAAGAAATATAATAGGTTACTAGAAACATAACTGAAACAAAAACAAATGTTACGCTCTGTTTTTATGGTAATTATTTTTAGGTGATGGGAATAAAACTCCCCTGATAAGAGACAACCGTTTCTATAAAGTCCCCCCTTCTCCCTGTTGGTCCGGGCTTCTTTGTAGAATAGACCATCTGCCTTTTTGCCAGGCAGCTCGTAAAAGGCGTGCACAGGCTTACTGCCACTGACATCGTGACATCTGACTAGGTGCTGAAGTTTCGCAGCGACTCGCCCGGATTGGTACCACCGCCTTACCTATTCCTGCCGAAATAACCTTAGTGCTTGCCGTTGACGTGTTCCGCTTTGGAGGATTAGGTAGCCGGTAAACTTTTGCTCGAGGCCTAACATCCCGGCCTCAGGTTGGCAGCGCACCATTACCCTCTTTGGTGTCGTGAATTTCTTACAATCAGGAAATCCGTCTGCTTGTTTGCCTTCTAATATCATAAAAATAAAATAAAGTATAGACACCATAAACTTAATAACTCACTCACCCACTTTACTGTCATGTGGTCGGCTATCTCATCTTCCGGAAAGTGCGACTTATGGCGACAAAAACAATACGGTTGATCCCTGCTACTACACAGTTTGCCCCGTGTTGGTCCGGGTGAGCTAAGTAGAATAGACCATTTGCCTCTTTGCCAGTCAGCTTGTAAGAAGCAAGCACATGTTAAAATATAGGTCTTAAACTACGAGAAAACTAGGAAAAACAGCATTTTATTTTTTCCCATACAAACTGAATGGGTAGAACGATGTTCGTCGGGACAGCTAGTACATAAAATAGGTTTACATTGTCTTTGGTAATATGAACGACTAACATGGCCTTACAATTCAGTTTGTCCAAATCAGTCGCATAGAAACTACTTAGAAACTTTAGTTTAAGCTATGCATATAGGTAGGCATATATCTATGGTCTATCGGTTCAGTTGTTGGACTTGACTACATGAGGTCCGGGGTTATTTCTCGGGTCGGGCAAAAATGTAAATCGGGATTGGAAGTGTACCCGTTTGGCGATAGGCTTGCCGCCTATCACATTGTGGAACTTGGTGTCTTCGGCTAGAAGTGGGTTCCAAGGTTGTGCCTCTGCCTGCCCCTTCGGAGATATGGACGTGAAGACGAATATAGGTATTTGCCGGCTCTTAAAGTTCTCACCTCTGTCCTGATTCATACTTTTTAATTCAAACTATCTTTCGCAGAAAATACTGAACCAAGCACCAACCGAAGAACAAATACTGAACGGAGAAGATCAATCTGCTGGAGAATCTACACTAGAAGCCAGCGCTAATCAGTCTACCCGCAGCGGTACCACGATCAGTGGCATTACGTCTATAGGTAGGTACGCTAAAATACACACAAGCCGAAGCTTTAAATATTTATCATTTTATATTGGATAAGAAGGCAAACTAACTGACGTAAGTATCTCGCGATGGTAAGCAATATGCACTTCGCTAGGTATATCATAACAATACTGAGGCTTTAAATATTACTAGGTTTTATGAACAAGAAGGCAAACTAACAGAGTTATCTCCTGATAGTAAGAAAAATGCACTTCGCTACTAGAGACCAACTCTTAATAATAAACATGTTCAAAAGCAAAATAAGTTAACAATGTGGTTTGCATCACAGTGTAATAAGACTAGATTACCCATTTGAACCTTGGAGTACTTTAGTCTATGTTTATTAATAACACCACAAATGTGACTAGCAGATTATAACCCAGCGTCAATGTTGCTAAACTAAAGCTGCGATGATAACATTTTTGTTAGTAACTTAGCAGACTTACTGACGTTTTGGCGGAAGGAATAGGCAGTAGGAACTAATAAGGAGCTTATGGATGGGTAGGTAGACGGTGCTAACAACATGAAAATTGACTCACATCTTAACCTAAATTAGAGCTCACTAAAATTAAAAATCATGGCCATGTTTTACCAGCCATGTTGCACCTATCATTTTTTTAATTTCATGCTTTAGCACCTTTTAAGGTCATTTTACAAAAATAAAACAATATTTAAGTTTTTTTTTTTTTACAACAGGCATGACGACGTCTATGGACGCATCCACATACAGCATTAAATCCAGCGCAAGTAATGCCACCTTAGCACCTTCCAGCTTAAGTGGCAGCTACACCACATCCAGAACTAAGAGCAGCATGAAGAAGTCTCCCACTAAGAAGTATATTCCAACTCGCAGCAAAGACGCTTCGAACTACCCTGGATATAATAAATTGAGATTGGATAGCGCCGTGAGTCCGAAGCATTCCCCAAGAATGTCAGTAGCTGCTACTGAAAAAGTAAGTTTTTTAAATTTTTGGTAAGAGTGTAAGCATCTGCCATTAGTAAAGTTTAGTTAATTTGCATCAAATTAAGACTTGATTTCGTAAAATGGGACTTAAATATGGGTCGGAGATTTAGGTAAAGCAGATCAGCCCTAGGCAAGGCAGCCCTAGGAAAAAAATACACGAAATCATTTTACAGACACATACATCGAAATTTACTAATGTTACGGTATAATAATACCCGCTCTTATAAAACATTTAATGACCTTTTTCATATTCCGAAACACACCAGGATTTAAGCAAGTAATGAAAGCCTATTTTCTATACTAATATTATCAAGAGGAAATGTTTGATTTTTAGTTTGTTTGAAATGAAAAGGCTCCGAAACTACTAGATCGATTTCAAAAAGTCTTTCACCCTTATAATGCAACATTATTCCTGAGTGATATAGGCTTTGTTTCATCAAAATCAGTGCAGTAAAAGCCAAGTTACGCAGGCGAAGCTGCGTGAAACTGCTAGTCTGAAATAAAATTATATTTGTTTTAGGTGCACTTTCAAGAGAATCAATCAGAAGACGTGGTATTTCGCCGCACTAATCGCAACACCGAAAACCGTCATTCCATGATCCACTATGACCACGAAACTCCAAAGCCACAGCTCAAAGATCGACCGATCACAGTCTACGAACCATTGCATCTAGACTACAGAGACTCTCCGACCATGGGTTCGCCAAAAACTTCGAAAAATGAACTGCGCAGCTTGGACTCTCTACCTATAGATTCTCCTCAACTATCGAGGAATGATCTACGAGATTCAGATTCGAGAAGTTTGGACTCTCCGAAGTTGAAGGCGGATTATTTCAGAGATGTGGGTTTGGAATCACCAAAATTAGTAGCGGGAGTAAGGAATTTGCATCTGGATGAGCATAGCCAAATGGATGAGAGTGGATATTACAGTCCAGGTAGAATTATATTTCAAAACATGAATCATTTGATATTTTAAAGACCTTAAATCATAGTTTTAATGTGTGCAGCTCTAGATGTCCAAAATCATCAATTCTATGAATAAAACTACAAAAATAATTGCGGACTCTATTTGCAAAAAACCATTGTTTTTTTTGTGAAAGGTCAGCAAACAAGCACACGGGTCTCCTGATGGTACGAGGTAACCGTGGCCTATAAATACCATAGTTGTCGCAGGTGCGTCGCTGCTTTGTGACCGAGATGCTAGGCCCATTTTGCAAGTCTACCGGCTACCCTACCCTCCAGGTCATCCAGGTCCCAGACCACCCGGGCGACTTGCTGGACAGGACTCTAACACTAGTGACAGTTGTGTCGAAGCATTTCCTGTTGTTCTTTATGGCAATGTGCCTTTTGATGCAATATACGAATGCGCAATTCTAAGAACATGTAGTCTAATGTAATCCGATTATTGCTGGTGCAAAGCTGAATCTGATGTGCGATATATTTATAAATATTTCTTGTAAGAACATCGACCGGCCAATGATTGTCTAAAAAATCAATTTACTACTAATAGTAGATAGTCTAGTCGAGAAGTGAGTTTTCCGCGAAAAACCGATCCGATTCTCTTAAAAATATGGCGATTGGTGCATTGGATTCAGAATTTAATTCTGAGAAAGAGGAATTTTTTAATTTATCTGACGTTAAAAAATTGCATTTGTTATAAACAAAAAACGACGAGAGAAAAGGTAGTCTCCATTTTGTAGTTATAACTTCAAAAATATTAAAAATATCTGAAATTTGAACAAAGATCCTAAAAGAGGAGAAAATTTCAGTACGATAAGTTTCGACTCCCGGAGTTGTAGCTCCATTATTTATAATATTAATTTAACGTTGAAAATTGGGCTCCGCGCGGCCGTTTCGGTGCCTAGACGTTGCCGCTAAGCAAAGGATGCAACACAAAATATTTTTTTTATATCATTCAATATTAATTTAAAAATCTGAATTAATTATAGTGTCATCTAGATACTTGAAGGATTAAAGCCCCGCCAAAAAAAAAAAATTAGCTTGATTTTTGTTTAAGTTATTCAATTGTTAATTAACTAATTTTTCGTAGACTTGAAAAATTTTATAAAAGTTTGATGCACATGGCTGAATTTGTAATTTTTTAAAGCAACGAAAAAAAATAAAACGAAAATCTAAATTTGTTTATAACAAATTGTTTATAAAATAAACAATGAAAATTAAAATAAAAAAAATATTTTTTTTTCATAATTCTATTGAGATTTGTAAATGATGATTTTTAGAAAAAAAAATGATTTCTTAATAAATAATTTAAATAGTGGATAAATAAAAAATCAATTATAAACAATTAAAATTTTTTTTAAGAATTTTTTTTTATTTAACAATCATTATTTTACTAAGACAACATAATGACAAAAAAAAATTTTCAAAAATATTAAATTTGTCCCTTTGTTTATAAAAATTTTTTAAACAATTAATGTTAAAATTTTTTAAGCTAAGCTACTAGACGCAATATATCAATACACAAACAACCAAAATTAAAAATTTAGGAATAAAAATTTTTTTTATAACATTAGCCGGATATTTCAATTTTTGATAACTTTGAAAAATCATTATAAACAAATGAAAAAACTTTTATAAACTTTTACTACGCGGTCGTGTTCATTATTTATATAACAAGAGCTCCTTAGAGAAAAAAAAAATTATAGACACATTTTTTAAACTTTTATAAGAGATTTTATAAAAACTCAAGTCTACGAAAAATTAGTTAATTAACAATTGAATAACTTAAACAAAAATCAAGCTAAAATTTTTTTTTGGCGGGGCTATAATCCTTCAAGTGTCTAGATGACACTATAATTAATTCAGATTTTTAAATTAATATTGAATGATATAAAAAAAATATTTTGCAGCAACGTCTAGGCACCGAAACGGCCGCGCGGAGCCCAATTTTCAACGTTAAATTAATATTATAAATAATGGAGCTATAACTCCGGGAGTCGAGACTTATGTTACTGAAATTTTCTCCTCTTTTAGGATCTTTTTTCAAATTTCAGTTATTTTTAATATTTTTGAAGTTATAACTACAAAATGGAGACTACCTTTTTCTCTCGTCGTTTTTTGTTTATAACAAATGCAATTTTTTAACGTCAGATAAATTAAAAAATTCCTCTTTCTCAGAATTAAATTCTGAATCCAATGCACCAATCGCCATATTTTTAAGAGAATCGGATCGATTTTTCGCGGAAAACTCACTTCTCGACTAGACTAAGAACTCATACATTCAGAGAACATTGTTGTAATCTATCAATAAAACCAAATAAACTTAAATGGGTTTTGCATTGAGTGATTTAAAATTCTTAAATCTGTTAAGAAATTTGTTACAAAAATATTAAATAACTTAGAATTTTTTTTAAAATCAGGCTTCTAATATTCAGTCAGGAATAGTGAGTAATGTAAATATTCTTGTGTAAGGTATGTTTGCCAATATTTAGAAAAGTAAGTGTGACATTAGCAGTTTCTGTTCGGGACGGTTTCTGCCTGATAACTGTTTTTTTGTGATCCTTCCATATAAATCCTTCATATATGTAACTTACAGGTAGGAGACAGCAAGGTACGTCCAATGATCAACAGTATGAAGGTTATGAAGGAGGAGGAGATGCCAGTAATGAAACTACACCTGAACCTATATGCAAGTGAGTTCCTCTCTGCTTCGACAGTAAAAAATTAGTATTTTCATATGCTGAGACAGCGAACAAGCATACGGCTCCCTAATAGTAAGAGACTGCCGTGGCCCCAAATACAGCACAAACCTTATAGGTGCGACGCCATCCTGTGGCTGAGGTTTAGGTTAGGTGCTTGAGGTTTTACTATAAAATAGTGGTCGCCCGTTGGTCAAAATTCGACTATATTAATTTTAATGTCTTGTTGATAAGAACGCTATCTTCATTTCTCAAGACCAACTACTTTGTTTACAAACTGTATGGTCCGCCATCTGTGATCTTTTATCGTTATCATCAATATATTTGTTTGTGTATGTCAAATGTATGGTAGTGTGGATAACGTTTTGTTTATTGATTTGATGTACTTTATGAGCATTATTATTGAAAAATATTAACGTTCTGCACTTTTCCTACACATAAACTACAAGTGTGCCAAATTTTATGCTCCTGCGTCCGCGCAATTTTCGTAAAAAGGAGTCAGTTTTGGCATCACGTATTAATATATAGATAGAATAGTAATTCCATACAACGAAAGTGCGCAAACTATTGCAACTGCAAAGTTTTGCGTACGTCTAAGCACACTCTTACCATGTTTATAGTGTTTAAGCATATAGATTATTTACTTTCTTGTAACTTTTTGGATGACCTCGTTATAATGTACATAGTACATCCTGCACATGGTGTGGCCGACGAGTACGAGCGTCAGCACTGGAGGCACACTACTGGCGCCGCTGTGTGCTACTAGCTCGCTGTCCACACTGTCATCTCGCTCTGGAAGCAAGAGCTCTACACTCACATTTATTGGGTAATATTACTTCTGTCAATGCATTTCGTTGTAAATCAATAGAAATTTGTTGATATTTATACCTACAAGTCCCATGAAATTTTATTACGCCAAACATTGCATTTAATTTGCAAAGATATTATGATAGATACCAGACATGTTACAGTAAGTTTACAAAATTAGACATATAATATACTTAAAAACTCTGTTACATATTGTATAAATACATATTTCGTTTAGTTCCGTAAAAAGAAGTTGAATTGACTTAAAACTAATACTTTTTCAGAAGAATGCTCTCTTAGTGAAGGTCTTTGGAAAGCTTGTCATCGATGTGGTGCAGCATTGCGCGCTGACGAAAGCGAATATCACGCTAATTGTATACGTAAGTGTTTTATGCATTTCTTAAGCATTTTTTAATTGAAAGCCATAGATATTTATGCGTTTATTAGATACAATTTATCCTTTGTGAGATTAGTCAAATTAGTAATTTTCGAAATAGAAAAGGCTACGTACTTATTCTGTACTGGTAGTAATAACGTTATCAAAAACATAGTGAACCTATTAAATTCCTTTAGGATATGGAGGAAACTGAAATACTCATTTTCCGTGAAAATACATAGACGCTAAACCTTCAAAAGTAAGTATAAGTATCTTCACGCCCATATCCCCGAAGCGGTAGGCAGAGGCACAACCAGGGCACCCACGACTAGCCGAAGATACTAAGTCCCACAAAGTGATAGGTGGCAAACCTATCTCCAACCGGGCACATATCCTATCCCGAGCAACATTTTTTTTATTAGAAATTTGGAAAAACCCAATTTTCTTTTTGTTGCCCGACCCGGGATTCGAACCCGGGATCTCGAGCAGTCAAGTCCAACACCTGGACCGCTAGACCACTGAGGCGATTAAACCTTCGAAAATCTTTAATTAAATGCAAAATTAATGACTATTTAAATTCTAATAACAAATAACCATTACTAATACGTATTTGTTTTTTAGCCCTTGGATTTGAAGAATGGAAATGCCCCTATTGTTTAACGAACGTGCTGGCACGAGACTTACCATGGCAAAGACATCTGATGCAATGTCCTCGAAACCCCAGGCTGACGCCACAAAACAATTGATATTAACAAACCGCCACCACATCCTTATAATTTCTTGTATTCAAGTAATATTACTGTTGTGCTTTGAATCGGCACCAGAGATGTTGAAGAAGTCTCTATAAAAAAGGTTCCTGAAAAATGGGACTCTCAGTTGAAATATACTAAAAGCCAAACTAGTTTTACACTCGTCCATGATAAAACAAAAACTACCTACACTTCAGTACTACAACTGTGCTTCGAATATAAATTCAACAAGTAACATATTATTCATAACATTTTTGTTAAAAATGAAAACATTTCATGTGTTACATAACATCTAAAACTGTATGAAAAGTATTTTACATGTTCTGCGTGCTATTACTTTACATTTATCAATTAATCACACGAATAATTGACGGAAGATTAATATGCAGGAATAAAATAAATAGTTAATGTACACTAATTACATTTTGGAGCCTGAAACATAAGCAGGGTGTTTTATGTTAAGTCAGTAGAAGACTGTAAAGAGAAGTCTAAGTAAATATTTTTTCTTTAAATATCATTTGTGCTATACGTATATGTTTTTCCTATTATTGTCGACGAACTTTGTAAGGACTTTGTAATTCGTAAACCATGCTGTGAACAGTAAAGTTATCTTATTATATACAATAGAATAGATATAATTTAAATTAACATAATTCATTATTAAATATTAAGTTCTCTAATAAGTATTCCAACAATATTTTAATACAAAAAAACTGTTTACATTTGGATAGCAGTTATATCAATTGCATAAGCGTTTTTGTGGCGACTATATTCTACTTGTTTAAATACATTTTGTTTTTTTTTTTGTGAATAATATGTAACTGCAAACTAGTTTGCAAATGTTTGCATTTACTTACTATAAGACTTGAGAAAGTATTTTAGGATTATTAAAAATGCCTTTTTCTAACTAATTTCAAAAACATATTTTTACATGGGTAGTATAATTTGTAAAAAAATAGCTTTAATTTAGCGGGATATCTAAGTGCAATATTTCATAACATGAATAAATATTATGTACTTTATAAAACAAAAAAAAAAACAAACATATATACCTAACAAAGGGAGGCTTATGCCTTTATAATGTGAAATTTAGTTTTAATAAACTAACATACTACAACGTTGTTAAATTTTATGCTTTAACTGTTGAGTTTTTACAAGTGCTTTTGCATGTTATTTCTCCTTGTATACATTAAAAAAAACTTAGCGATCAATAGTGACTACTGACTTATTACAAAATTAGCAGAGACCAAAGCTACAAATTTAATAATTCTCCTTGATATACCTAACACGATATGTAGCTAGTATATATTTGAGCTCAAATACTATACTTGCATATGCAAATATTTTAGTTTTTACAATTAAGCATTTATCGTTTAATAACCTACTGCAACACTCTATGGAGAATATCATTTCCTTAGAAAAAATGAAGTTACTAACACCTTAAACATGAACGTCTGTCAGGTAATTAATTCAAGCACTTATTCACAAACAATGAGCCATAATTTCTTAATTTTCTGATACAGAAAAAATACCAAAAGTTATAGCTAGATATTGCTCTCGTTAACGTCTTAAAAATACGTCTTTATTAGAAATTAGCTATATTTGTCCAAATATAATGAATCAGTAGCTGCATGTACTGTAAGTTTATCTTACATACAATATTTCTTTTGTGTTGAATAATGCACATAATAAACACTTTATAAATACATATATTATTAATATTTAAATTGTAAAAAAACGTTTCAACATATATATTTTATATTTCTTCCAAAGCAGTAGGAAATCCGATAATAAAATTATAGACTTATAACTTAGCAATATAGTAAAAAATTTAAAAAAAAACTATAAACAAATATTGTTTACATTTGATCGAATTTGTAGAAATAAAATGTCATGGTGTAGTTTTAGTGTGTAGAATAAATTGAAATAACTCAATTTAACAGAAGTAATTTGTGCATTTTGTATTATGTGTTTATGCACGACTTTCGCTCATCCATTTTTATTTTTGTCACTGTCATATTTACTATTACAGAACGAGATAGATATTCACTCAATCAAACAACAAATTTACATTTATCAATCGCATGTGTAAAAAAATATATACATTAGCAAATTTCTGCGTACTAACTTTTTAAAAATAATTGAATTGTAATAATAGTAGTTGTTTAACATTTAAGGACCAAAAATTTCGTAGTGCGGACTAGGCCTTATAATTTTTTTTGAGTAAAACTGTCAATTATTTTATTGCAATAGAATAAAATTCTGGCGAAATCAAACTACGTATGGTAGTTGCAAAAGCCAGAAAAGAAAAAGAAGAAGAATAAAATTCTACATAAAGCTTTCCTGTCCGTTCTGATTACCGTCCAATTATGTAAAATCCGTCTTAGAAAACATTATTTTACTAAAAAACTGTCTTATGATGAACGCTGCACGAATATTTTATTTTTTATGCTGTTCGCTCATTGTTTATTTGAGACATTAATGAAATCTGTCCTTAATATGCTAAATTTTTAAATACTTGTCAATCAATGACTTCGAATATTTCATTGAAGTAGCTTAATTTTACTATTAATGGATATTAATAATTTATCTAAGTTTTAAATTTATATAAAGGATACTCCGTAAGACTACATTTATGTATATATACTTATGTTAAAATTACTTTGAAACATTTTAGATATTTAAGCATTGTACAAATGAATTTAAAATTACTTTAATGACTTTTGCCTTCATTGGACACGAAATTTTTTCATACAAGAAATTTATTAGTTAATATAAAATCGCTAATAAAACTAATCGCTTGGAGTTTTATCAAAAACATATACAGCGTGTATGTTTAAAGGAAGACGTGTTGCAAAATAAATACTCTATCGTCTAATGTGAAAATAATTTCTGTCTACTTATTTCATCCCGGGCTTAGGCATATCCAGTAACGAATAGTCTAAATGAAAGTATCCACTTTTCGTCAGAATTGTTTAAGTATTAAATAGTAAAGTGTATAATATTAGGTTAAAATTAGTTCTAGTGTAGGGTAATTCGATTTAAAGAAACCACATCACCCACTGTGATATTGGGTCGAGGCAATATAAATAAAAGATACAGGTTTTTTCGTGTGGAAATCTAGCAGATGGTGTAATTTTAAATATTAAATTAAGATTAAGGTAAATTATAAAATCCATGACGTCATCAAGTTAGTAATTTAGAGGGTGTTAATCTACGTTATGTCTCTCCATAATTTATTAATCAGACCAGTTGTTCTTAATTAGTGGTATGTGTACTACATAACGTACGTACGTAGGTAATTTCGGGAAACCAGAAACTACGTATACACGTTAGGTAAAACTAAAGTTGATGGAAGAGGTAACCAAGACAATCCCCAATTATTATTTAGTTTATTTTATCTACAAAATAATCCACAGCATAAATTGCAAGAGAAACTCGATGTAAACGGATACTTTAAGCTTATGCCAATTAATATTTTCTTTTTGTTTCCTAAAGTTATTTTTTTTAACATTTAGCGGGAGAGTAACATTAATGTTATAGTATATAAATTATATACAGTAAAAAAGGAAGCAAAATAAAAAAAACTACATAACAACACTACAAAAATGCATGTAATTAACCATTCCAGTGCTAGTATGCAAAAAAAAAATTAAAAAATAAATAAAAATTAAAATGAAAAAAATTAAATAAGAAAATTTAAACGGCCCAGATATATGCAAGTAGGTAGGTGTAACGTATAATTTTGTTAGCTGAAACTTTAAAGCGATCACTTACTTGAACCTCTGCGGCTTAGGCGTGAAAAGGCACCTAGAGTACACCATTGACCTCTAAGTATATGGACATGAAATACCTACGAAAAAAGCCTGCCGTCGGCTACTAAATATGGCTGCCATTTTGACATTGGTTAAATTGGTTCAAGTTACTTTTTCTGGACATAAGGTTGTCCAGAAAAAGTAGAGTACCGATATCGATACATGATCTATTAGTGACGATTGATAGTTAAGTTTAGGCAAATAGATAAGAATTATTATTTACCTACCGAAAGAACTCGCAACTATCACCTTACTTACTTTGTGCTACTCAATTGCCTTATACCTAAATAGGGAAATGTAATTAAACGAAAGAAAGAATATTTGTTTACTTTTCGCAAACACGTTTTTTTTTGCATTGTGGCGTGCAAATATGTTTATTCTTTACATAAGTTAACTCTTTATATTTATTACATGATTCATTATCATCACAAAAAAAAAATATCACATTACATGCAAACCACTTTTTTTACTTTTAAGTGAGCACTTGAAAGAAATCTTATTAAGCTAGACTGTGATTGATATTTTCAGTGGCAATGGTATACATTCTTATCTTATCCGAATATTCTTTTCTGGGAACGTAAAATAGTAAAAAAGTATAGACAATTTCAATAGTACACCACTATAAAAATTGAACACTAAATATGGATTCTTGGCAAACATGAGAACTGTCATGACGTCACTTGAAATCGACGCCAAAATGAGGATAGACAAAAATGTCGTTATCTCTTTCGGCGTACATAATATCAACATTTGTTAAAAGAGACAGAGAGATGTTGTTAAGTTATATGTCGATTCCAAGGGTATTTATACAACTAAATTTGCTATAGAACATTGTGGCACTTATTTATATATTCCCATTTCTATGGAGTACACAGACGAATCACCTTTAAGTTTTTATTACCAAACGGAAATTGTAGGGTGTTATAAATTTAAATTGTGTGTATGTTTTTAATATAAAAGTCGAATGGTAGCCGCGCGCCCTTATATGAAGGCACTCTGAGAACGGTTGCCCACCTGTATGTATACAGTTCATTTTGTTATGACTATATGACTATTGCAATTTACTTTGTCGCGAGCCACACAAATATCGACCAAGCACCACATGGACCACGGGGCTAGAATATGGGATAAGCCAAATTCACCTCTTTTTGGAAACACATGAAAACTAATAAGGAACAACTGAGTTGCCTCTCAAATGACTTATTTGAATTCAAAACAATTATCGTAGGCTTCAAATACTCTAAATATAACTCCAAATATTATTTTCCAAATTAATTTACTTTTCACATTGTCGAAAGAATTGGTTAAGAAATTAATTTTTACTTTTAATCAACGAAACAGTAGGTACCATTTAACTTTGTTTAACTGACTACTTTTACGTCGCATAGTGTCTGACATTACCTACTTTCGGAAATATAGAATTTGAAAAAATAAGTAAAAACTTTGAGAGTATTTAGGTAATAATATAGGTAGATAAGATAAATTTAGGTACATTAAGTAATATTTAATAAGTTACAGATCATAGACAAACTCAAATAGATAAAGCAGTTTAGATCTCTTTATGTAATATCTCTCACTTCGATTCAGTGAGTAAGACTTTCATTTCAGATAACGAGGACTATTTGCACCCAAAAACTTCAAAAATACTAGACTTGATCAATACTTTTCAGTCACAAAAAACTTTTGTATACAAAACATTTATGTAGTTGTTCCTGTATGTAGTTGTATAGATATCTTCACGCCAAGTATCGGAGTAGAGTAAGAGGGGAAGTATCCAATGCCAAATGTCACAATCCTTCCAGGCATGCTTAGATTCCTCGACATTCATAACTGTTCATACAAACACACGCCGGATTCGGAGACTCAACCTTTGGATCAGGCCCAAGCGATTTGGCACTTACACCCATCCATATTCGCATTAATATGATACACTAGGCAATTCATTATAAGACGAACTTACTTTATACTCATTTTTTTCTTGCTTACCGGCATGACTATCAGCAATCTAAACGCAATCGATTGCTATGTGTCAAATAACATCCAACTATGTAAGCAATTTTGTGACTGCCAGCCAGTACAAACGTAGTCATAATATTTTTTTGTCAGAATAAAAAACATTGCAACTGCTTAGTTGCCTCATTATTTTTGATGCTTGCATAAAGATAAATGAAAAAGCGAAGCGAAGATTATTCATACCTGCATATATATATATTTTTGGTTTGCAGTTAAAGAAATGGCAAATAAGCTTAACATGATTATTAACTGTCCTTTACTTTTTAACCCTGATGTTCATAGTCTTGAGCATACAGTAATGAGCAGGCACACAATTATTATATTAATATAATATCTATCTAATAATTGAATATCTTGTGACAAAATCTTTGAGTATAAAATCAACTACTCAAAGGACTAAACAATACCAGGTTACATTTAAAAATAGGTAATACAATAAGTGTTAATAAATAGTCCATAGTTAATATTAAATTGATAACTGCTTAAAATGAATAAATAAGCATTAACGATTTCATAGCGTAACAACATATTTATGTACTTACTTAATATACAATTTTTTTTAGTCATTGCAAACTGTTCCTTGTCTTCTAAAATCTGTTCACCCCTCGCTTAAATTATTTATTTTCTTTGCTCTTCACAGTATAAAAGTAAAGTTCATTTTCTATTTTTCCCAATAACATGCTTTAATTAAAAAAAAAACAGTAAAAGAAATAAAGCAACAAATGCAATAAAAAACTTAACATCTTAGTTTTTGTAACTTAAGACTTCTATTTTTTATCATCAAATAGGAATATAAAAAAACCATCTTCAACACGTCTTTTTCGAAAAACTAAATATTTAAAATATTGAAAAAATAAATCTTGAAACGAAAATCTCAAAAAAATCAGTCAGAAATTATTTTTGTAACCGTCCTTATACAAGCAATAAAGATGTTTTTAGTGCTTAATTGATAACACATATTATTTTTTCCTACGTATCTTTTTACTTTTAACGTGCATAAAATAATTTATCAAATAAACAAATAAAAGCTTCCTAGTACTTTTATATTTTTTTAAACGTTAAATTTTAGGAGCAATAATATTTAAGAATTCTGATCGAAAATCGATAAACAGAATAGAACAAACAATGCTAAAATATCTAAAATAATGTCGCACAAAATAAATTTAATTTAATTGTAATATTATGTATTTTATTGCTATGCTTATACTTGTTCAAATATACCTATAATATTAAAGTGTTTTAATGTAAAAATATCGAAAAATGGGCTACGATAGCCGACTGAATGAAATACATCGTTTATTTTTTGTATTGTTGCTGCATTTCAGTGTCAATTTGTTATTTATATTAAACAGTTGTAGATAATCCTATACATTTATTAGTGGTAAAAATGTCAAAGTACCTACCTGTTAATTTTGTTTATTGTTAATAGCGGTAACCAAACCTAATGTTTGGGATAACCGAACAAACCGATTTTACCTAATTTCATGACTACCTACTTGTAATTTGGTCCAATTTGAAAGGATATTCGCGGGTGCCAGAAAAAGTGTTGACTATATTTTCTTATTTTAAAATATTTTAATAAAATTTTACCATTTGTACAAAATTAAATACATACATTCTAACGCGCTCTTTACTACATAGTACAAAACAAAGTCGCTTTCCGCAGACTGTCCCTATGTAAGCTTAAATCTTTAAAACTGCGCAACAGATTTTAATGCGGTTTTTTTATTAACAGAGTAATTCAGAAAAACGGTTTATATGCTATAATAACAACACAGAAGTTTGTCCAACCGTGCGAAGCTGGCACGGGCTGCTAGTTTGAAATAAAATGTGTTTTTAAGGCGGAGCCTTTTTAAAGCTTATGATTACTGAAATTTCTATTTAACATTATTTTAGGTTTTGCTTAAATTATAAACGAGTGAAGAATAGGTACAAAAACTCAGATATACCTTAACTTCAGTAATCGAATAAACCAAATTTTGTTCAATGTTTTCACTTGTTTACTTACTAATATCAATGTTAGCAAGTATATCAAATAATATATTTCCGTCCTTTTTATGTTTTTCTAAAAACTAAACTATTACTACCTTATGATTATGTAAAGTTTAAGTTAACGTTAAAAAGAGTAATTTTACACTACGTTTTAACTGTCTTAAATATTGTTTACAGCTTGCACCACATATAATCCTCAAAATGAATCTTTTCGAATAGGTACAAACTTTTTAGCACAGATTCAAGTAAGTTCAGAGAAATAGGGTTTCCAATTTTCCAAAAAATAAACCTGTAATTACAATAATTCATTATTATTTACCTAGTTTTAAAATCTTATCTTTACAAAATAATCTAAATGTTAATCTGTTTATTTATCAAGTTTTTTTAGATAATCATAAACGCTTGTATTATTTATGTTTAGATATTTTACAATTCTCAAAGCAAAACCTTATCTAGCCAAGAAAATGGTATATAATAAAAACTTTCTCCATTCCAAAATATTATATTCTGTTATGAGAAATATTAAATAAAATTATGTATTATTGCTGTATATTTATTTACTGTATTCACGAACAATTACAAAAATCACTTTAAAATTTCTGTAACTTATTGAACTTCTTATATTTACACTATGGAATAAATGTGGCACTAAGTACTTCAGTATGAAATATCTCAGATTGACCCTAACTTTTATGCAATAAGGAATGTTATCGCTCATACTGTGAGTGAATGTAATGGCGAAAGAAATACATCTTCTTGACTGAATATTCGTTTTATTTTCATTTAAGTATATTTTCTTTGCTAACGCTCATTATCATGACTTTATAAAGCACCAATGTGTTTACAGTTATTAATCTAAACAACTTGAAGGGCAGTGCGTAAGGAACTACATTCAAAAATAAAAAAATAGTAGTGTATTCGGTACAAAACAGAGACAATAGAATGGGTGGAATATACACGAGAACGAATTAAAAAGTTCTTAGAAGTGCACGTATTTACAACCTTTTAAATGGAAAAAGTTCGATTTCAAATTAAAGAGTGTCCATACTATATTTATGCAAACTTTCACTAATTTCTGTCAGTTCGCTCACTTAAAAATAGTTTTGTACAAGTTGCTAAAATCGCAAAATTATGGTTGAGTTACGTGCGGTGATAAAAAATGTCTGCTTGAAAAAATGTCCACGAAGAATTTTTTTCGGACATTCAGAGGACAATAGAGGTTGATGCTGTAAACTATTCTAGTGCTCGCATTGTGAAAAAGTTATTAGATGTCATGTGGAACCGAGCTTCTCACACTCTACATTCTAACTCTACAAGCTCTAAATTGATATCTGTACAACTATGTCAATACATATGGCTTGGCCATAGTAGTCTATAGCCTTCGTAGAAGCATAGGTAAGGTATTCCTACCTGCAAAATTTTATTACGATCGGATCGTATCGGGCTGACAAAAATCTAGGAATGTGTTCTGCTGTTGCCTGTTTTTTTTTATATATTCATTGCACAAATTTTTCTTATTCAGTTTTATTAAAATACCAGAATATAATATACCAATTTGGTATTCTATTTTGTAACGGCAATTGTGCGAGAGACTTATTCCTCGAGTATGAGCCTCTCATATGGCACATTTTTTCTACTTAATATCTGGGCAATTCATACTTATCTAGCTGTTACCTGCGACTTCGCCCGCGTTTTCGCAAGAACCCGTCGTGCGCCCGCGAAAAGTAGCCTATATGTTAATCCAGGTCACAATCTATCTGTGTTCCAAATTTCAGACAAATCCGTTTAGCCATTTAAGCGTGAAAGAGTTAACAAACATACACACATCCTTACAAACTTTCGCATTTATAATATTATAAGTAGGATTATGTTGGGTGAGCGTTTAATCTCATTTATGAAGAAAGTGGAAGAGCTCAGTCCAATTTATTGAGTTAATGTGTTTAACATATACCTTGGCAAACGTTAATTAAAATATTCATAAGTTAACGTGTCCGGGCTAATTTGACATTGAAAAAGACAGCATACATCTAAAATTAGTTCGTGGTCAGCAAAATTGCCACCAGTATGGATAGATCGAAATCATTTTAGTTGAAAACTGCAAAAAAACTAGCCTTAATTACAAGACCACGACAACTACAGCCTCTAAATGAGGCTGTAATTGTTGTGTTCTTTTTTTATAATTAGGGTGACAAAAACCAGGGAAAATTAAACCCAAAATTATAATACTTCAATATAAAATATTTATTTAAATTTTATACTTATGTACAAACAGTACTACCCTCAGTATCCGTTTTCATTGGCTCAGACCCATTAAGGTTATTTTCGCTTGAAGTCGCTGTTTCCTTCTCACTTGTAGAAGCTTCTTTATCCTCTTTCTTAAATTTATTAACATCTGAAACATAAAATATCAAAAATCATAATTAATATAATAGTATCTTCATGCCCATATCCACGATTAAGTAGGCAGAGGCACAACCTGGGGGGTGATTATGTAACTCAGTTACCAACTCAAAATGGATGAGTGTACATCGAATCGCTGTCAAATGTTTTGTATTTGCTATCTCCAGTGACCAACATAAATACAATAGAGATAGCAAACACAAATGACGTCATTTGATGTACACTTTTACAGTTTGAGTTGACAACTGAGATACATAATCACCCCCCAGGGTATCCACGACTAGCCGAAGACACTAAGTCCCACAATTTGACAGGTGGCAAGCCTATCGCCAGCCGGGCACATATCCAATCCCGAGCAACATTTTTTTTATTAGCAAATTGGAAAAACCAAATTTTCTTTTTGTTGCCCGACCCGGGCTTCGTACCCGGGACCTCATGCAGTCAAGTCCATCACCTGAACAGCTAGACCACAGAGGCGATATAAAAATTTATGGAATTATCAGGATTGAATTAAGCTGTGAGTTCGTAGCTGATTACACGCAGCAGCAGCAAGTGCCGCGTCGCTGCGAAACCACAGTTTGTATGTCGTTTCGACGTGCCGCTCGACCGCAATCAGTAGTGGCACTGACGTTGGATAGAAATTATGTTAATTTGCTCAAATAATGAATTTCTCCGATTCCGAAGAATACAAACTAATCAATTTCGTAGCCCAGTATACCACACTGCACGATGCATCACACAAACATTATTTAAATAGCTGGAAAACAGAGCTGCCGTCTGCTCCCGACAATGTCCTTACTATAGCGACATGGCGCGACGACTCCGTTATGTCGCAGCGTCACGACGTCTACTGCTGCGGTACGAACTTGTACCTTTAGGCAAAAGTGCAATTCGTAAAGATCTAACCGGAAAAGTAATATTTTGATGATTTGCCGATCAAAAAATATCAATGCTGGCAACTCAGCAGCGCACTCACTAAACTATTTATGAGATATCGCTATCTTCTTTCAACGAATGTAATAGAAAAAGATAAAAAACGCTGTCAGATTATTTAGTCGTTTAATGTTTCTCGGAAAACATTGATTAAAAACTTTAGGAGTTAACATGTTTGGATTAAAATGAAATATTTAGAATGTTTCATCTCTTTTGTTTTTGTTTTATTGGAAAAAAATAGAATACATCTAAAATAAATTTATTTAATACTCAGCAGATTTACAATCAATATTAAATAATTAGCGGGACGTTTGCGTAACAAAAATTTAAGTCAAACCAAGAAAATTCTTTCCACTGATCCGTAAGTTATATTCTCTTTATTATTCAAACAATAGCACATTTTATGACAATGAAAGGGAAACATAGAGATGGATATTCTGATATAATTACATATATACACATCGCTTATAAGCACAAAATGTGATATTAATGCGTTGACAATCTGAGGTTAATTAAAAAAAATAAAGAGCTTATGGCGTATGTCTAAAGGATCTTTTATTTTCTTGTTGTATCCTTTCATACCGGAACGCGACCAACTTTTCACATAATCGAGAATAGGCAAGGGGATGTCCACGAATTACGTGAGATGTTTAAGTGGGGGGAGGGTCGTGTAAAATCTCATGTAATTTTACGTTGGAGAGAGGAGTCGACAGATATCACGCAATTTTTTTGTGATTGAACCAAAAAAATATCCTATTTTGGTCCATTTCATCCATACTCTACATTGTTAAAATTTAATCTTAAGCGTAATCGTAATACGATTATGATCATTCACTAATTCGTTACATAGAAAATTATTTCATTCATACTTCTACTATAAACATCTACTGACTGTCAAATTACCATATTTGTTTTATACCAAAAAGCTCAATTTACTTAATTTTACCAAATTAAAATTTACCCAGAAGTGCTGCAGCCCACGCTTAAGTGATTAATATGATTCATCACGACCGTTTTCTGCCAGAGCTTACCACCTAGTCAGATGTCACGGTGTTAGTGACGGTAAGCCTATGCTCGCCCTTTACGCACTACCTGGCATGATAGCACATGGTCTATTCTGCAAATAAGCCTGGGCCACAGGAGGGTTGATGGACATTTGACAATTCCGGATGAGCGAAAGTCATTTGCTCCATTTCTAATACGACACTGCCTACCGATTCAACTGATTTATCAGCACGCCTTATGATCTCTATTGTCCAAGTGTAAATGATGATTTAGAGAAAAGATGGTGTAGCACATGCGGTATTTACTTTGAATTTATCACAAGAGCTACAGAGCACAGATAACCAGCCTACATTGCACTAGCCAAGCAAGCATGTATGTTCCGCTAAGTGCGACCATCGCGGATTGTCACAAAACGAAATAATAAGTTACTGTACGACTGTACTGTAATAAGTAAGCGCCATCGACTGAGAGTTGCTAGATCAGAACGAAGTTGAAGGAGCAAATAATTTCCATTTCCAATAGTCTCTCTTGAAACCGCGCATGATTCTCCATGGACTGAATTAGAGTATAAAATGCTCTTTTTTTAATAGCAGTAATTACGATTTAAGTATTCCACTGTTAATTTTTTATTACACTTAATACTCTGAGCAATATTGATTACTAGTCTTAACTAGTCGAAAATAAAAGCACGAAACGTTTTTTGTCTTTTTGCAAACAACAACAACCCGTTTTAATAAGAAACCCATATTTTGAAAAATCTCAAGTGAGATTGGGGATGAGGGAGGGGGTTGAATAAAATCTCACCATAGGGATAGAAAATGTAAAAAAACATCCCACGTAATATATTGTAAATAAGTAAATACCGAATCAGGAGTCGTTAAGAAATTCGACGTTCTCGTAGAATACCTCTACCACTTTGTAATAATTATTTGACTACCCCATTGGTCAAGGAGTTATCGCGCACACCTAACGCCACCGACCAACCATGAGCTTCGGATTCATGAGCAGGCACTAGTGTGATGAGTACATATGTATTCTTGATATTTAAATATGTCAGTACCGTTGACATAGCACTCATAAAAGAAGCATATAATTTGTTTACTTCGGGGTTGGTATTCCACACATCAAATATCTGTGTCCAACGTTTGGTCAAACTTAGGTGTTGCTAGTAAATTGAATGAAATCATCCAATTTATTTAATCAAATGTACTTCAGACAAAAATATTTACTGAGTGGAATACCACCCATAGATTCAGTAGTGCATTTTTGGAGGGATTTTTTTTAAAATTTCTTTATTACAAAACTTATAACACATATATACAATTTTCCCCAGAGGCCTAGACTCTGCGGTTAGATGGAGTCCCGTAAATTAGCAGTATTTAATGAATGAAAAGTATAGTTACCAAATCTGCTATAATCAGCCTCCAGCAAACGCAGCAGGTGTACCGTGTCGGATGAGGCGGTGTAGGCCCTGAGGGAGTTGACCCCTCGCCAGCCCACCAGCGCCAGCGCCAGCTCGCGGCTGGGCTCCAAGTACTGCAGCACGCAGCTGCCGGTGGCTGGACGGAATGCACTACGTTATTCCCGTGTTGGTCTGGGAGCGACCAGTAGAATACCAGGCAGCTCGTAAGAGGCGAGTACAGGTTCCAATTTAGGCCATTATCAACATAACCACCAGTGATAGAGTGCTGTGCAGCAACTAACCCAGGTCGGGATCCATCGCCTTACCTGTCCCTGCCGCCATAATTACTTAGTCATTTTCCGGTCTGGAGGGCAAGATAGTCGGGAAAATTACACAATAGGCCTTACATCCCGGCCTCAGGACAGCGACGCATATCATCTATGGTGTCTATAGGCGGCTGTTGTCTCTAACCATCAGGAAAACCGTAAGCTTATTCGCTGACCTCTCACATAAAAACAAATGTAATGCAATTAGGTGCCAATCCACTAGATTTGACTTGTACCAGGAACAAAGAACAAATACAACTTAAACTATATAATACACAAAGGCTGCCTTAGCGCCAATTTATCGATCTCTTCTAGGTGACTTTACGGTAAGGGAACAAGGTTCAACGAGATACTGTGCATTGGTGCCTGCAAAAGTATAGCCACACCCATATCCCCGAACGACTAGCCAAAGACACTAAGACCCACAATGTGATAGATGGCAAGCCTATCGCCAACCTCACATATCCAACTTTATTAGAAAATTGAAAATACCTATTTACTTTTTTTTTTGCTGCCCGACCCGGGGATCGAACCCGGGATCTCAAGAAGACAAGTCCAACACCGGACCGCTAGACCACATAGGCGATAAATAGAAGTGATCTTAAAAATATAAAAAAAATGCATCTTACACAAAAACAGATAGATAAAATCCTAAATGCAACCCCATAACAGTGAATGTAGAAAGTGACATCTAAACAAATTATTCATGAAAACATTAATATTTGGAACTTGGCTAATAGTTGTTAAATGATTGTTAAATTATAATATGGATAAAACGATTATAGAATACAACACTCTACTCGAAAATACTTTAAATCGAAAAATAATTATCCCTTTAAATGTGTTCATTTCGCCTTTTGCTTATATATATTAAATATTTTATATTTAAATATAATATAATAAATCCTAATAATATTACAAATGCGAAAGTTTGAAAGTATGCATGTATGGATGTTTGTTACTCTTTCACGCTAGAATGGCTGAACGGGTTTGCCTGAAATTTGGACCACAGATAGTGACCTGGATTAACATAGAGGCTACTTTTGATCCCGATCGCACAACAATTAGTATCATACAAAATTAGTCTGCATTTTCTGCTTACCTGTAGCATTGAAAAATATCACTTACCAAAATCTTTCACCAAGTTTTGTGTGTGCTCTGAGAACTTTTTGATTTCAGGCGGATTGCTAGGGTTCTCGTTTTGAAGAACTAACACTAAATCTTCTTTTAATATGTTTAGCCTCCGTTTCGGACCAATAAAACTCAATATACTCGAAAGACCTTCTTGAGATAATCTGTAAAATGAAATTAGAAATGTAAATTTAAACAATATTAACCAAAAAATACATACAACTTTTATAATATGTACAAGAATTAATTTTGTGCTCGAGTGAAACAACTGTCGCACAATAGGTCGGACATACCCGACATCTAAAAAAAGGAAACGCGCCTATAACATCCATAGTGTGTATAGGCCACGGCTGTCTTTTAACATCAAGAGAGCTGTTTTGTTGTTTGCTGAACTCTTACATAAAAAACTCGTTATGAAAACTATAAAACCGCCATTTTGTAACATACCTCAGATTATTTAAAATGGAGGCATTTTGTTTATCTGACTTTTTCATGAAACAAAATACCCTCAACAATTTCGAAGACATACATTCAGTATTATTATTATTATAACTCCATCTTCGATCACAGAACTTTTATACAAATACCTCAAATCATACAAAAAAATTTTGTGCAACATATTTTACTCTTCCACTAAAAGAAAGAGCTAGAATTTAAACACAGTGAATTTCGTGTAATTAACTATTTAAATTTTATAAACTTACAATTTTTCATCTCAGTAAGTTGGCACAAGATCTGGGACTTCTAAGAGTTCACGTTGACTAACACCCGTATTCAAGATGCTTACTTGGCTAAGTAATCAAAAAACGCTGTGCGAAGTACCAGATTTGGCTATGCGTTTCTTACGTGAAATGGATAGCTTAGATCTCTAAGTATTGTTCATGAAATGAATGACAGTCGATCCGCGTGTGACTTACACCCGTATTCAAGAATTCTAAGTATTGTTCATGAAATGGATGGCTTAACGTAAGAAACGCATAGCCAATGTCGTCGTTCGCGCAACGTTTTTTATTACTTAGCCAAGTAAGCATCTTGCATACGGGTGTAAATCACACGCGAATCGACTGTTAATTATAAAAAATACCTCTTACCAGTGTTAAAAATAATTGTATGAATACTAACCTAAATGCACATGTCATATTCTTATTATCACATCTTACAAAAGTCTTGACGCCAGTATTGATAATCTTTATGTTAGATTCATTTCTTTGCACAACATCCTTTACTGTAGGAGAAACTAGATAAATATTCTTTTTCTTTCCAACTAAACACCTCGTCAAAAGGCAAGTCGGATCAAAAGTTGAGTCTAAATCGTAAAATTCCTTAATTGAAGGGAACACGTCATCTCCTGTTACCCTGGTATCTCCGAAGAATACAAAAGGGTCTTCTCTATAACCGTCCATTCTTCTTCTCTTTTTAGGTGGCTCTTTCTTCTCTTCTTTACTCTCTGTAACGTTATCTTCTATTTTGACAGTATCTTCCTTTTCCCAGGGTAGTAAAGCGGTCTTTTCCAGTACTGCGACAAAGAATCCACCAGTGTCTTGGTGATGTGGTAATATTCTAATGCTAGAAAAATAATTATGTCAGGTTTTTATAACATGAATTTAAAAACAAAAATTTTATATTCAATATGAAATGAAAAGTGGTTTTCATGTACCATTTATCCAAGTGATACTTGTCAGCTTCTTCTGGACTTGGCGGGAACATCTGTGGTCGCACTACTGTTTGCCATTTTTCCGGTACATCAGCATATGAGTCGTAGAAAACCATATCCTTTGATGCTGGTCGCCAATGAGTCATACCTTAGGGAGGCAAAAATATCATACAGCGACAGACTACAGTGTCAACATTATTATAAGTAGTAACATTATTTCTATGAATTTCTAGTAATCTTTTATAGGAAATTGTAGAATACAGATAGAAAAGGTTCAACTATTATAGACCGGTCAACTTTTGATTGTTAGCTATTAAGTACGGTCAAGGTATGTCCAAGTATAGGCTGTTGCTAGCGGTTACGATCTGTCAGTTCACCCTTTTCGCACATTGTCTATAAGAATATAGCAATAAGAAGAACAAAAAAAGGCATGGCAAATAAAGTCGGGATACAGCCATTTTATTTCCTACTTGCCAAAAATTCGGAATATTTTTTTAATGACTAATGTGTTGCTAACCTCGCGGTTTTAACAATTCACTGAGCTTAGAAACTTATTGTAAAAAATATGTAGACAGAATACTTTACCTTTGTGGAACTTCAATCCCGGCAATAAATCCGCAACGTCAACAAGTTTCATACTATCTCCCACTTCTTGTAACAGCCGATGTAGTACTGCTTCATTCTCTACTGGATTGAAAGAACACGTCGAGTACACCAAACGACCTCCCACGGCTAATAATTCACAACCGCGACGAAGTACTCTGTATTGTATTCTACAACAACGTATAATTTTAATGTAACAATAATAAACAAGCCTTTAAAGCAACACTTACACAAACATTTTGCTAATATACACATTGTCAGTTAAAACAGAGTCATGACCAATTGTAAATACCAGAAAAAGAAGTCGACTTAATATACTCGTAGTACCATGTGGAATACCGACAGCCACCTAATTACATACTTAAGTGATTCATTGAGATATTTGTATGAACTTACATGATTATTTAAATCAATTGAAGATGTATTTGCTCTACTTGCTAAAATTCCATAATTGAAATACTCTTTTCATACAAATACGCCGGTTTCGGAGACTCTTGTTACCACCCTCGGATAATAAAAAGAAAAAATTAAGAAAGTCAAATACAGAAGCCGATAATGGATTGGACATAATTACCGTACCACCACACCCACAAACCATAATGCCAGTCAAAACACACTATAATTCTTTTACTATTTTCTACCAGCAGAACATCTGTCTGCTCATTTCCTTTCCAGTCACATAAAAAATACGGATTACATCCTTTAATAACATACCCGTGCAAATTATTGCCATTGCCTGTAGACCATTTAAGCCAAATATCTGGGTTTTTTCTCAATGTTGCATCTCCAGAACAGGGAACATCACATAAAATACGATCAAACTTCAAAGGCTTTGTTGTTTCTGGATTCTGAATATTAAAAAACATATTTTAGATTATCGCCAATAGGTAAATATTTTACTTAATAATCAGCCTTTTAAGTTTTTAATATAAAATCATTCAAAGAGAATAAAACGAATGCAACAAATATAGAATTAATTATATATGTGAAACTGATAACTGCCGTCACGAGTTCACATATCCCAACTAATCTGACTCATCTAAAATTTTCCATCTCTCTTTTTCTTGTTTCATTGGAAAAAGATAACAAGCAGTTAAAATTAGTTGGTACTACGCAAAATCACCACCAATACCGGAGTAAAACATATTTAAACATTATAAGTGGCATTTTATATAGCTACATATTATGTACCTATATAAAATGTCAATATATTGTTTAAGTACATATTATGCTTCGTTTTATTCCGACCACTCAAATTGTTTATATGAAATAGCAATTCCACATTAAAGCACAAGCGAAACTATGTACAACTGCTCTAGCATTGGAAGTATAAGGATTTCTATTACAGATTGAAAAAAATTACCTGTTCATCCCTGATAACAAGAGGGGGCATCACAGCGGAGTCGTGATTTGTTATAAGTATACAGGGGGAGTTGAGCCTTTTTGCTTGGTGTACCAACATATAACAACGACTGTTATCAACGTCATTGGCCATTACAAAACCTGAAGTATTTGAGAAAGTGTAATACATTCTTTGAAATAATTTCCAAGAACTTTAAGAGTGCAACATATTTACAAGTACAAACATACTGTAGAACCTCGTTAAGTCGAACCTCGATAAGTCAAATACCTCCAGGGGGGTGATTATGTAACTCAGTTACCAACTCAAAATGGATGAGTGTACATCGAATCACTGTCAAATGACGTGTTTTGTATTTGCTATCTCCATTGATCAACAGAAATACAATAGAGATAGCAAACACAAATGACGTCATTTGATGTACACTTTTACAGTTTGAGTTGACAACTGAGATACATAATCACCCCCCTGATCTCGAATAAATGCTTTGTTCCCTTCCCTTCAAACACCAAAACCTCCATTACTTGTAATCTTGACCCTATGTTAGTCGAAATAATCACCGAGTTCCTCCAAGCCATTTTGGTACATATTTTCACTCTATAACTCGAAAACTTAAATTTGAGCTCTGTATCTCGAACATAGCAAAGTTTTATTTAACAAATTTTACAACTTGATCATTTGGAATTTATTACCTCTATTGTTCGAACAAAAATAAGTTACCGACTTTAAGAACTTGCCGACAATGTGAGTACACTATTGTTTCTTAGAAAACATTTTAGGAGTATGCGATAATAAATTTATGACTCACGTAAACACGTGTTTGCTTGATTGGTGTCAGGTGTTCAATTTTGATTTCCTTTAAAATTTAGCTAAGCAAGTCATGTTTTCGACTTAAATACTGTCAGAAGTGGTTTGGTTCTACTGCAATACACATCAATTAGTAAACAGTTAACATGAGTGCTGTGAAACGTAAACTAAAAACTTGGAGTCTTGCTGAAAAATTAGAATTGCTCGAAGCTGTGAAGAGGTGTCAAAAAAAGAAAGATGTTGCTGAACAATTTGGCCTACCAATGAGTACTCTTTCAACAATTATAAAAAATGAATCAGACATCATGAGAAAAATACAACACGGTCAAAGTTTGTCCTGCAAAAGACGACGAATTGCAGAATATCCGGGCTTGGAGGAGTGCCTTCTTAAATGGTTTGTCAGTGTCACAGCCAAAATATCAGTGTTAGTGGACCACTGTTACAAGAAAAAGCCCAAATATTCTCTAAATCATTGGGACTCATTAATTTTAGAGCCAGTAATGGATGGTTAGAAAAATTCAAAAGAAGCCGGAACTTGTTTTTAAAAAAGTTTGTGGGGAAAGTGCAAGTGTCAACGTTGAAACCTGTAACAAATGGAAAAATGAATTGCAAGATTTGTTACATGGTTACGAACGTGACAATATTTTCAATGCTGACGAAACAGGCCTGTTTTTTAAATGTTTTACTGATAAGAGCCTAACTTTTAAAAATGATAAATGCCATGGTGGGAAGCAAAGCAAGGAACGTTTGACTATCCTGCTAGGAGCAAACATGTCGGACACAGAAAAACTCTCACCATTAGTCATCAGCAAATCTAAAAAACCTCGTTGTTTTTCAAGATGTAAATCACTACCACTACAATATGAAGCGAATACAAAAGCATGGATGACTTCTGCAATTTACAAAAACTGGCTCATAAAACATTGATAAGAAAATGGCCAAAGAAAAAAGAAAAATCTTGTTGTTCCTTGATAATTGTACAGCTCATAATGATATTCCACAAATGAAAACTGTTAAAATACATTACCTGCCTGCCAATACCACATCAAAATTACAACCTATGGACCAAGGTATCATAAAAAACTTAATAAAGTCATCAATGTATCGAAAAGAAGTTGTGAGGAACATGTTGGATAATATGGAAGAAAAAAATAACTCTACTATAGATGTATTGCAAGCCATGAGAATGGCTGATAAAGCTTGGCGAAATGTTACTGCGACTACAATAAAAAACTGTTATGTACACTGTGGTTTTTCATCATCATCAACAGTAGTAGCTGAAACCGAAGATATTTCTATTTCACCTCCTGCAGAATGGAACGCAGTGGTATCTGAATCAGGAATATCCTTTGAGGACTTTGTTTCGTACGTTGATGGAGTTATGACTGCTGGGATATTATCTGATGCCAAAATTATGGATTCAGTAGCTCAGAAAACCGATACTAATGATTTAGATGACATAGAAGACGTGAATAGTACATGCACTCTAAATCTAATTTTATAGAGCAAACCAGTAACTCTGAAGAAGACGAATTTTCTGCTCTTTATAGATTAGACAATGCTATAAATAGAGAACAACCAAATTATGTAAAGCAAAAAAAATACTGCCTTTTTTTAATGTCATATTTTTTATTTTAAAAAAATTTTGAAATAATGTTGATTCATAATAAATAAAAATATGTTTGTCACCTCTGCAAGTTGATTTTTTATTTATTTTACCTCTCTAACTCAAAATGTATAAGAATAAACCTCAAACTCTTTATGTCGAATCAAAATCCGCCTAAGTCGAAATCGTCCATAACATGAAAACTCTATAACTCGAATTTTTTGTCGTCTCCCTTGATGTTCGATTTATAGAAATTCTACATATGTTTTTCTATAATCTATTATTGAGGAAGAAAATGCCACATAAGATAATACATTGCAAGGCAGTGGCACAACAGGCTCAGCACCTCGGAAGGCCAGAAACCTTACAGGAGACTGCAGGTAACTTGCAGGGTCTAACGGCTCTCTGGAGTGAGCTGGAATGGCTGGAATAGCCACAATTCGTTATAACAATTATGTCGTCTATGTTAAGGAATCTATTTCGAGCTCCCTTCATCTCTACTCAATAAGAAATAATTTTCTAAAATGTCTATGTAAAGATATAGTTTTACTTTAGTTTTAGTTTTACCTGTAGGCATTTTCTCTTCGTCACTATGGAGAAACTCAATCAGTTGTGCTGTCTTTGACCCAGGTGCAGCACACATATCTAAAACCTGTCAGAAAACCAACTCCCATCACAAAACATTTTTTTTAATAATAGAGGCGGTGCACAAATACATAAGATTATAAAGGTGGTCAACCTTTCATTTATTTAGCTTTTCATTATTAGGAGCCACGAAGTCCACCAGGGAAGCATAATAAACCTTTGTTTCTTTTTGCCAAATTAAAAAAGTTATTTCTTCACTCATTCTATAGCTTGACTCTTACCATTGTACCATGTCCGAGATAAGACCATAGCTATATATTGGCATTATTTGCTTTGCAATTTTTTTTATTTTATTGAATCAGGCGTTACTTTGCGGAAATCCATTATAACAGATGTAAAATAAGCCTGTTGTGGTAAATAATTCTTCAAACGACAAAGAATATGATAAGCCTAACTGACGTTACGTGTGTCGTCGTTTGTACGGTACGGTCGATTTCTTGAGGATGCCTCGGTGTCGAGGCGAAACGTGCATCGAGTGCGATTTGGTGTTCTCTGTGGTGAGTTCTTCGACAAAGTTGGCGAAGGATGTGACAAGTGGTTTTGTTTCCCAAGTTCGGACTCTATTTGTGATCTGGTCACGGAGTTGGGAGGTGGGAACTTTAGGTAGGGTTGTCACATGTAAAGAACGTGACAATTTATATTGTTTCCCGATCTTTTCTTATATTCGTGTTCTGGTCGCGGAGGTAGGTGGTGGGAACGTCAGTTAGGCTTGTCACATTCTGTGTCGTTTGAAGGATTATTTGCCACAACAGTTAACACTGCTTACGCGGAATTAGCAAAATAAAGGCTTATTTTACATCTGTTGCAATTTTTTTATTTCTAATTGCAGTAGACTGTATGCGATGACTGTCGACTGACATCCAATACTTTTAGATACGCGCATACCTTGATAACACTACATCAGTCATGGTCATGCTATAAGTTATTTGTTTTTATTGTGACAAATCAGAGAACAAGCACTTTTCTCTCCTGATGATACGGGCAACATAGGTGCAACAGGTGCGCCGGCTCGTGGCTAGGATTTTGGACCTATTGTGCATGTCCGCCAGCCACTTTACCCTTTAAACCAGAACATTACAGAGTTATTTAGGCGGCAGGAATAGGTAAGACAGTGAATCCCTACCCTTACCAGTCACTGCACAATACTCTGCCACCAGTAGGCTTGTTGGTAAGGGCCTCTATTTTAATCTGATCTTACTAGAAAAGACTGAAGTATGGATAGTTACAAACCTTGTGATGCGGTTCCACCTGTAGAACCACTGGGGGTATCATTGACACTGCTTCCTGTCTTGAGACACCACCAGCAGCAGTTTCCGCTATCAGAAAATTGTGGAGTTTGTATAATGGTTCACTGCGACGAATATCTGTGCGGGATAAACGCAATTGCCAGGCTAAACCACCAGGGTACCTGAAACACAGAAAAAAATATATAAAAAAATTCCATTAATAACCGACTTCGAAAAAAGAACGAGGTGTGTTCGCGGATAACTTCGTCGTTTATGAACGGATTTTGATATATTTTTTTTTGTTGAAAAGGAGATACTTTGAGTGTGGTATCATGATAAGGAAACTAGGATCTGATGACGACTTCCTGGAGAAATTGAGGGGAAACTTCAAAAACTGTAGAGGCGACTAGTGCATTTATTTATTTTTTGATTAAATATTTTAAAGCCCTAAAATTTTAAGAAGGTCTGGAGTCGATCTGATGATGGAGCCAAAAGACAGTCATGGGAACTCCTCAACGGTTTATCGCAGTTACCTTCTATTTGGGTTTGATTAATTTGCATTGATGAGAAATTTACACCTCGATGGGTTGTGACTGTCATTAGGGGTCTGATGATAAAGAAGAAGACAGTCAAGGGAACTCTTCAACGGTATACTGCAGTTACTTTGTGTTTTGGTTTGATATATTTGTATTAATGAGATATTTACACCTAGATAGGTTGTGAATGTCATTAAAGGTCTGATGATGAAGACGAAGGATAGTCAAAGGAACTCCTCAACGGTTTGCAACAGTTGCCTTGTGTTCGGGTTTGAACAATTTGTATTGATGAGAAATTTACACCTAGATGGGTTGTGACTGTCATTAAGGGTCTGATGATGAAGAAGAAGGACAGTTAAGAGAACTCCTCACGGTTTACTGCAGTTACCTTATGTTTTAGTTTGATAAATTTTTATTGATGAGAATTTTACACCTAGATGGGTTGTGACTGTCATTAAGGGTCTGATGATGAAGAAGAAGGACAGTCAAAGGAACTCCTCAACGGTTTACAGCAATTACCTTGTGTTGGGGTTTGAACAATTTGTATTGATGAGAAATTTACACCTAGATGAGTTGTGACTGTCATTAGGGATCTGATGGTGAAGACGAAGGACAGTTAAGGAAACTCCTCAACTGTCTACAGTTATAACTACCTTGCATTTGGACTTAATTCATGTATATTGATTAAAATTTGTCACCCCTATGGGTTATAAGCGCATTTTTATTTATTTCCCAATTGGTTTCCAAATTGTTCCGGTCTCCTTTCCAGAATAGACCGTCTGCCTTCATGCCAGGTAGCTAGTAAAAGGCGAGCATAGTCTTACCGTCACTAACACCGTGACATCTGACTAGGTGGTAGAGTTTCGCAGCGACTCGCCCGGATTGGTACTACCGCCTTACTTATTCCTGCCGCCATAACTTCTTGACGTGTTCCGACTTGGAGGATAAGATAGCCGGTAAACTTACTTTTGCTCGATGCATAACATCCCGGCCTCAGTTTAGCAACGCACCATTACTACATCTGGTGTGTGGAGGCGGCGTGAACTTATTACCACCAAGATCTCCGAATGCTTATTTGCCATTCAATATCATAAAAAAATTACAGGTCTGATGATACCATAGAAAGTCGAGGGAATTTAAAAATCGAAGTTTTATATAGATGTTGATGAGTAGTAATGACTCCACTACTCATCAACATCATTTTAGTCATCATCGTTGATGTGTTAATTTGAGATCAAATTTAAATTATTTAATTGAGTCATCTCTAGCAATGCTCTTTGGTTGTGTGGCCTACTCAATAATTAGTTTGAATCTAAGTAACAACACTATTTCTTCAAAAGTTTTAACACGACTCAGAGCAACATACACCTGTCCTTTATCGAAATTTCTTGCCTAGATCAATAACAGCTTTTTCTAGTGTAGTTCCCTGTAACTTGTGAACTGTAAACTTAAAATCAAAGACAACATATTTGGTAGTCGGTCACAAATCAAACTGAGCTGATGAGCATGGTGTTCGTCGGAATCATTTGTTTAGTTATTGCATATCAAAGACAAAATACGTTCACGATATTCTTGCTACTCATCACTTAAAATCGTAACATAAAATAATTTTTAACAAAAAAAAACCGACTTCAAGCAGTAAACTAAAAAAACTCAACATTAATAAAAAAAATTAAGCTCAATGAAAGAATACTTTACTAAAAAACGAAAAATAAACTGTACTTAGACTATACACAAAAGTGATATATGTACATATTAATCATTAGGTATTAATACTTAACCTACACTTAAATCTTACTTATATTAATTATTACGAAATAAGAATTTTTATCCACAATATTAATAATCACCTAAACCTATTACCTATGAATCATTATACATTATTATATGTATATGCTATCTATCTGTCCATTTGAAGTCGGTGCCAAGCACAAACAGAACAAAAAAACATAGCATTTACTTACTTTCAGCACTCTGTGGCATTACTATTACGATTTGCACCGGATTCAAACAGTACATTCAAAAAGTACATTAAATCAATAAATAAATCATTACCCACACTATCATGCATTTGACATACACAAACAAATATATTGATGATAACGATAAAATTTCACAGATGGCGCACCATACAGTTTGGAAACAAAGTAGTTGGTCTTAAGAAATGAAGATGGCGTTCTTATCAACAAGATATTAAAATTTATAATGGTCGAATTTCGACCAATGGGTGACCACTAGTTACAATAAAGACTTAAATTTGAAATAAGGGTTTTTCACATAAGTATTTGAAGAGACAAGCGTATGGAAGTGGGCGCTGGTTTGAATCCGCGTTGTGGCGTCTCGCTCAATTGCAGCTAACCAATATTATGTGATTTTCAGTGCCTTATTTTGCTCACTTCTGTTTAAAGTTCCTTTAACACTAGATAATATTTTAAAGTTATATAGTTTATGTTTGGTGTTTGTATTGACATTGAGGCAAAACATACCTAATAGGTAAGTATATGTTTTTATTTTAGGTTGTGAGACAAAAGACATGATTCTCAGTGTTAAAATTCCTACAAATTTGTTTAGGCCACCTAAATATCTTTGTCCTATTGCTACCTACATAAACATATAAGCATACTCACAATACGATAAAATGTACAATGAAAATTTACAATAATTTACAATAAAACATATTATATTGTAATTTGTATATAAGACAACCAAATTAAATTTGTATATAAGACAACTAAATTAAATAGTATATAAAATAGATTTCAACATACATATTGATTTGGCGAAGACACCTTTAAGTCCCTAATTGTTGTAGTGAGCCTGCTGGACCAGATTTGAGAATACCATCATACCCTATTACCCTTTACATCCACCTCTGTGCCTGCCACCCGCAGGTCACATGGTAGCATACTTCCTGCATTACTCATAAGTCTAGGACCAAGACCAGGCTCCCAGGGCTTCTATATGCTAGGGCCCAGGCCCGTACCCTGGCATCGACAAATTAAACTGTTATGATGTATGTTCATCACAATCAATCGCAATTTTACTGTCAAAGATTTTTTATGAGTATACAATTTTTTTTGATGTTATTTAGAAAGTGAAAAATATGATTATTTAAAATTGTTACAAATTATTAGTTCAAGCTCATATTTATAAATTAAGAAACACTTGGACTGTTTTACGTATCACTTACAATTACTTGTACTGTATGTAAACAGTACAAGTGTTTCTTTAAAATATAATAATCATATGAATATTTGAATGTTTTACCAAGCGCCGACGATAGAAAATATCAAATATACAAGCTAGTTTTGTAACAACAATATTTTTAAGTTTGAAGTACCTATTTTAGTAATTTTTTTCTGATTTAACAACCAACTGATGAATGATTTAATTTCATAAAGACAAGACAACCAAACCTATGCTGTGATACCTACTTTAAACATGATTTGAACTTAGATAACTACAAAAAAGTTGTAACTGCACATTTAACTGGTTTTACATGCATAGTTTTTGCCTTTAAGGAATATTGAGTTCCTTGTATGAAAAGTAGTAATTTTACATTCTACGTAATTACAACTTTTCAGTAAAGTATTTCACAATTTATTATTATATTTTTGCTAAAACAAAAGTGGAAAATTTAAGTAAAATAAATATGGATATATCAATTTATATAAAATATGGTTCAAAGTAAAGACTTAATTCTTTGACGTTTTTTAAAGAAAAACCATTATGTTAATCGCAAAACTTTATTTTGGACAAAACTTCAATAAGGTATCTCAGAATCTACATACAGGTACGAGTTTAAGATGTTTAAAAAGAACATAAGCAAAATGGAGCAATACAACAAAGCTATTGATGGTGGACATCTTATCAGTTTAACATAATCAGATCCCTATTTTCTGAGTGAAACATTACAGTATTAGAAGGGTGGTCTGATAATTATGTGATGTTTCTTTAACATTTCTGATCCCCTCTTACCCTTAGCAATAAATCATGCAGTTTAAGAATCTTGCTTTCAGGCTGATTTCGCAACCATGTGAAAATATAATAATAACTAGCTGTCCCGGCGAACATCGTTCCACCCGTACAGTTTTAAAGGAAAAAATGAAATTGTATTTATCCTTGTTCCCTAGCAATTTTTTCCATTTTCTTAGCTAATAAACATTCCCTGGAGTTGAACAAATAATTCAAAACCAACATTAGCCAAATTGGTTCAGCGGTTCTTAAATTTTAGCAAAACTAACCAACAGCAATTGATTTTTATATACATAGATTGAAGATTGTACTAGAATGTTTGAATCACGGATTACAAAGGCTATCTTACAAGTGAATATTTTCAATTTAGAAAGCATACTGTTCAATGAAAAAATAAGTAAGTACACATGATATCTCACTACACCTTCGATAACCTTTGGGGTGTTAGGTTTTTTTTTAATGCACTAGGAGACAAATGCATTTGAAACAATTGCGTGTGCTAACATTTCTTTCTGTACTAAAACTATGCGCATTGCGAATCCCGAGCAGGGCTTGAAATACCGGTATTTTTGGGAAGCAGTAGTAATGGCCTTGAAGCAATACCAATATCAAAGGCGATACCTGTGCTGTTAGTATCTGTACTATACTTAGTACCAGTGCTATTGGTTTAAGGGTTTTTATACCAGTACTGGTTCAATAATACCGGTACAAGAAAACATATTACGTAGCATTTTTCTTCAATCTCAAGTTTTCAATTCTATAATCTCTGTTCTTTCATGAGAGACTTAAAATAATACTGATACCTAAAAATTAAAATTGGCGACGTCGCACTTGTATTTAAGGGGTACCTGAATTGGATACCGGTTTTTATCGGTATTAGTACTGGTACTTGTTAGATAGCGTAAATACTGGTACATAGCCTGCACTTTTGGTACCAGTTCAAAGTCTTGATCCCGACATTGCCTTTTTAGATTCTGAAGGCTATCTTCGAAATAATTGCAGCACTGATGTTTTTATAAAAAAATCAGACACATTGCGTCAACACAAAAAGTAAATTTTTTCGAGTGTTGAGGACCTCTTTTTTTATAAGCGATAGCGGATTGGAATCGCATGCTGCCAAGTTTTATCGCAGCGAGCTTTCTTTTAAATACAAAAGATTTTTTTAATTTTCTCAAAAAGTATATACTTCCGTGCTACGGCTATATTTGGGAGAGGTTCTGGAGGGTCCCCTCTTCCCCCTCCCACTTTAATTTTTGTGAAATTCGGGGTATGCCATTTTAAATTTAACCCTTTCAATATAACCTAGTAATGTATTTATGTCACAAACTCCTACCCTTGTTTGTATTCAAACCTGTGCCTTCATTGTCAATGTGTGGCAATTGCCATGTACACTAACTAGTTATTCAACAATAGTATAAATCTTTTGTTGATACTAGAATTTTAAAAATAGATATCTTACTAAACAACTTACCAAGGCAAATTAATGGGTTTAATTTCTTCTTGCTGCTCTTGTTCGCCATCTTTTTTGTCCTCTAAATCTAATTTCATATTAAGAATTTGTGAGAAATATTCACTTTTCACTATACTCAATAATGCCTTGGCTTCACTTTTAGATCCCGATATCCGAAAAGCTGTTGGCAGGTTGTCTTTCAACTTCTTCATGAAATCATCCCACTCTCCTTCTGGACAAACTTTTTGAGTCTAAAAATTTTTATCATGTTGAATTAACATTCATGTAAAACAGAATGAAAACACTTGCAACATAACCTCAATAATGTATATGCTCAGCGTATCTTTGGAATTTACTTAAAATAATTAATAAGTTAATATTAATATTTATAATGAAACTGTTGGCCCAATATAAATCAAAATTAGTATTAGTAAATTAAATCCTAATGACAAGGATTTGTGTAATAACAATATAAATGTGATAGTAAACAACGCAGCATTAGGTACCTTGTAATACTCCTCAAACGCCGCATTTTCACGAACAATATCCTCGTAATGCTTGCGGTCATCACCAGCTGGTGCTTTCTGTGGATTTTTCTCCTAAAAATAATATTTTATTGAGAATACATCTTTTTTTCTTTATCTGAATGGTGAAATTAAAAATACCTGTTCCCTACGATCTCTTTTTCTCTGAGCAAATTTATTTACATTACGATTTTTGCGACCCATTCTTTTTAAATAGTCACCAAGAGAAATTAACCTCACTGAAATAAAATTTAACAATACCAATACCACAATACCATAAACCAATGTTTGTTTGTTTTTTAATTTCATCCCAGTCGGGGAAAGGCAAAGGATCTGTGTCCATACAGCCACGTCTTCTGTATTAATAAATCTTTTTCTTGTTATATATTTTCAATTTATGTCTTCCGTATTAATTCTTTATTCAGTCATTAGTCACTATATACACAGCCTTATCTGGGTCTTGAGTAAAGCGATGGTTTCGTTACACAAGCTCGTTTATGAGATTTGGCGGCAACGAGGAAATTCACGATACACTAATTTCTTCATGATTATTTCATTAGTGCACTTTCACTGAACAAAATCAAACTAATTCCCACCTAAATTAACCAATTTTACTCATATTTTACACTAAATTCAATAATTGTGAAAAAATTACGACCATCTTCATTCACGATGGCGCCAAAACTCCACCATAAACCAATTTCGATACCATTATTTTTTTTTTAAATTGTTGTTTTTTAATTTTGTCCCAGTCGGGGAAAGGCAAAGGATCTGTGTCCATACAGCCACGTCTCTCGTATTAATAAATCTTTTTCTTGTTATAAACTTTCAATTTATGTCTTCCGTATTAGTTCTTTATTTCAGTCATTAGTCACTATTTACACAGTCTTGTCTGGATCTTGAGTAAAGCGGTGGTTTCGTTACACAAGATCGCTTACGAGATTTGGCGGCAGCGAGGAAATTCACAATACACTAATTTCTTCATGACTATTTCATTAGTGCACTTTCACTGAACAAAATCAAACTAATTCCCACCTAAATTAACCAATGTTACTCATATTTTACACTAAATTCAATAATTGTGAAAAAATTACGACCATCTTCATTCACGATGGCGACAAAACTCTTTTTTTTTTAAGTTAATTTGCCCCTTTCTGGGGCCGGCTAAGACCTTTAGGCCATGCTGCCACGTCTTCCGTAATAATTATTTTTTTTTTAATTTTATCCCAGTCGGGGAAAGGCAAAGAATCTGTGTTCATACAGCCACGTCTTCCATATTATTAAATATTTTTCTTATTATTTATTTTCAATTTATGTCTTTCATATTAATTCCTTATTTAAGTCATTAGTCACTATTTACACAGTCTTGTCTGGATCTTGAGTAAAGCGATGGTTTCGTTACACAAGCTCGTTTATGAGATTTGGCGAAAGCGAGGAAATTCACGATACACTAATTTCTTCGTGATTATTTCATTAGTGCACTTTCACTGAACAAAATCAAACTAATTCCCACCTAAATTAACCAATTTTACTAATATTTTACACTAAATTCAATAATTGTGAAAAAATTACGACCATCTTCATTCACGATGGCGCCAAAACTCCCATTAAATTATTATTAATTATAGTTATACAGGGAGTATATGAAAATAGAGCAGCTGGTTAAACCACCTATAGTTTGTCAACAGAATAACCTATTTTGAATATAATTGTTTTGCAAAGACTTATGATTATGAAGATACAGATGAATTACCATTTTTTTAAAAAAGTACTTCGCCTTAACATCAATGTAACCGCACAATCTAAGTCGTGTAGGTACCTATTGCGCGTATGCTCAAATGTTGTACTTCTACTATAAATCACATGTATTTACTATTAACGCTATTACTAAACATTTCTTTTGTGTGGTGTTTTTCGATATTAAAAAAAATCAAAAAGCAGTCTTTTTACACAAGTAAAAATGTAGGTAGACCTTAGGCGGTTTGAGAAAAAAGCGGACTCTATCTATCCCAGAATGTCTTTTTAGTACGCGCACAGTGGAAAAGAAAGCTACCTACCAAATAATTATTGTTTATTTTATTTTCGTCCGCCTGTTGTGGTTTTCATCAGAATAAAATCCTGGATCCACTCTTGACACCTTCACAAATTATCTATCTCTTGTGCTTATTAGCACTAAACAGAGTTTTTAGATTTAACGTAAAAAATAAAATAACTGACCTTTCAAAAGTAATGTTGCAAACGGCAGATTGCAAAAAAATTCAAACTTAATACGCTTGTTTAGAATTTCACGTAGGTAGTAGGTATAAACCCAAATTTTAATTTAACACATACCAAAATCACTTCAGCAAGATTATTTGTTTTCACAAAACATAAAATTTTTGATTTACTTTCAAGGTAATACTAATTAGGAAAATATTCAAATTATCTTCGTGAGAAATCCACTGTGTGCCGGATTCGTGGTTTAGGAACTCGCAGACTAGGTGGCTGTGACGAGATGGAGCTCCTTTTTGTTGAGAAAACACACTTCCTACCACTTGAAGTTACCTACATTCGCATACATAGTAGGTATAACCGCAGCGATTCACTTTGATCACCTCTAGCCATACCATATGCCAACACCATGTCAGTATACTGTAAGTTACTGTATCAAAAAATGGCTAACTTGAAATTAAATTCTTACGAAACTAAATAGGCAATAAAAACGATTTTCACGTAAAAGTTTTACGTCCCTCAAGGCACGTGCGTCTTCTATCATATTTAAAGCGAAACTGAGGAAAAAAATGCATTATGAGTCATAATACCAGAAATCACGGCAGCGATTCTCAAAGTTTTCCTTTCGCATCCTTAGGTTTTTTAATCAATTGGAAAGTTCAATTTCTTTTTGTAATAATAGTGCTTCAACTTTTATAATTTATTAGCGAGACTAATTTAGATAAAAAAAAGTACTAAATGCAATTACAAATAAGCGTCCTGTTAAATTCACCTAAAACAAAAACGAGTAATTTAAGCTTTTGACCGACTTTTAGAAAAGGAGGATGTTCTCAATTCGATTATCTTCTTTGTCATCTTAATATGACTCCGTTATTTATTCACCGGTTTATTCGAGGAAAATGCTCAAACCTTATATGGGAACCTAAGGAATTTTTTTTGCATAGATAGTCCCTATCGTGAAAAGCATTTGCGTCTAGAGCTACATCTTTTGTTACATTAGAAGTCGAGTTTTAGCAGTTTTTTGGTTAATTGAAGTTTACTAAATAAACATGAAAGTAAATGTAGACGATTTGCTGTCAATCCATCAAAATCAAACAAATACTTGTCATTAAAATTGAGACTTTTCTTACACACAACACCGTCAAGGGATTTTCTGTATAAAGTTGTCAAACTCGAAAAATACTGGCCAGTTTTAAAGTCTTTTGATGGAGACTATTTTGTAAACCTTTTTGAGGTATTCTAAATTTAAATTTAACGCGGCATTATGGTAGCGAAGTCAGAAAATTTGGTTTACCTAAAGTAACATTGGGATATTTTTTGTGTCCAATTTTAAGTTTTATAACAAGTTCGTTTCGAGTTAAACCTATTGTGCACATAATGCAGCGGCGCCATTTGACGAGCAAAGAAATGCTAAGTTTGCATGCTTCAAGCTACTCAAAGGAGTATTGCTGAAGAGAACAAGACAAAACAAGAAATTTAGATTATAGCTATCGTGCTACTAGTAAAGTAGCAGAAAGACATCCAGAGGGAAAGCGCATAACCACTCAACGACAAGACCGATTTTTGCAAGTTGCCGCGACTAGAGAACTAAATATTACGGCCATGAAGTTAGTTCAAAGGCTCTAGTCAGAGCATATTCATACCACGGCGGGGTTATTATGGTTTGGGCGGGAATTCGTCTTGCTGGTAGAACAGACGTCGTTTGGCTCAGAAACACCATGACGGTTGAAAAATACCGTAACGAGGTGCTAGTGCCGATATTCAAAACAGTGTAGATGTGTTCAGTTGTCATTTTAAAAATAAAGAAATGTTATTAATGTTTAATGTTCATGCTATGCCTATTGTTATCACGTGATTTTAATCAATAAAACATAAGATTGTATACTAGATTCTACATAATATGTAGTCACATTTAAAGTTGATTTTTTTTTCACTCCATCCTTTATTCATGGTTAGAAGTCTACCACAATGTAAATTTCCACCTAATCTTCATATTTTGACGAGTTCTGGAAATTAGCAAAACTAAAAAATGGGTCTGTGTCAAAAAAAGTTTGAGAACCATATCAGCGCGAAACGCTTTAGGGTCACAGCACACGATACGACAAATTTATGTTTACAATCGATTTGGTAACTGTCTATTGCTAGATTTCGTTACTCGAATTATTGATTGTAGTGTTATAAACTATTTACTTACTTATTTCTACAGCCCTAACTTGACACATAAAGTTATACATCTCATGGTTAAAGTGAGTTTCGATTTGATTAATTGGCAAAAACTTACATCACCGAGATTTGCCGAGTCATTTATTATGTCAAACACTTGACTCAAATATTTCAAATTTTATAATTATTTACCGTACCATAATTATTTACCGTATTTTCTTAAACAAAAATAAATAATAACAATTAGCCAAGTCAGTTCACAAATACGATAAATATTTCATTTGTGTATTAATCAATTTAAAACGATAAAAACATTGCCTAAATATTTGTGAATATTAATTACATTGTTTATTACATAATATTAAGTACTTACGCCACGAAGGTTGAGATGGATTTTAATTAATAATCAGTTCATTTCTGTACCCACGTACTTTGATTATCTTATCATTGGCTAAATTCTGTAACTTCCGACTTAGATTTTTTTGCGAACCTAAAAAAATAGTATAAACACGGATCCTACATTCTTATCAAAATGTGAGTTACACAATACTAAGATAATGATAGTGATGGTGAGTGATATAACTTAAATAAAATAAGTAAAATTACAGCATTAATTACTTTCATTGCAGTTATTTAAAAAAATGCTTAGTAGCTGAATACGATCATTGATCGATAGTGTGTACTGAGCCTTATTTAAAGGAAAACTTACAATTAGGAATTTACAAGGATGGCGCTCGGCTTTCGGCACGATTCGGCGGCATGTTACAAAGCGCTCAAAGAAATCCGCCGTACAGAGACGGAGTCGGTTGTTTTTTTTAATACAAAATTATTCAGAAGTGATTTGCACACTTTTTATTTTGGTATATCAGTTTTATTTGATAAGATTTATTTTTGGCACTTTTTCGTTGTCAGGTCTACGGTTCAAAATAAAGCAGACGATAATTAAAAAAAAACTTTATTACGTTTACCGAGCTGTCGCTTAGGTCTTCTGTCGGATTATGTCATACCGGATTTTGTCTCTTAACAAGACTCCGAGCCAGACTTCTCCATATCTGTCACAGTGACATGGGCCTGATCTATCGCTCCTATTGGTAGCAAGGCTTCTTTGTTGCTAAAAAGAATGAGGAGTAAAGTAGACTTAATTGTTGGTAATAACCTAATCAAGTCCACTTAAATCAGAATAAAATTCTAACATACGTACCTAGTTCAAATGCAAAGCTGGACATTAATTCGTTAATCGTTATTTAACGAAGTTGATATTTCTACTAAGGGCTTAACTTTTAAGTTAAGTTTATAAAATGTTAATTAACTCTTTAACTTCTGTCAAACTACCCTAATCGTTCAAGCAGTACCTAATATTTACCAATGCAAGTTCGGACAGGTAGGATCCAAAACACGTTCGGACAGGTACTTAGTTTATTTTGTTTGACTGAGTACTTCCCTGTAGAGTGGTATTTCTTTAAAAACAAGCAGCTGTTCAGTTCATTGGCTTAGCTATATTAAGGCCAAGCATACTGTATTTCAATTTTCTTTCAACAAGGTAAAATTGATTTATTTAAAAATGGATTGAAATAAACCGTTTCAATAAAAGGTTAGCTACTCAGTAGCACTTACTTTATACATTCTAATCAGTTTTATGCCAAAATATGACCAAAAAATTGAACATTTTCTATGCTTATTACTCGGCAACAAATGGAGGTTTTTTTCTTTTTCTATTTTTATTGGATTCCTGGTATCGTGTACTAACATCAGTTTAAGTAGCTGCGCTATTTTCATATACTCCCTGTATTACGGAAGACGAGGCAGCATGGCCTAAAGGTCTTAGCCGGCCCCAGAAAGGGGCACATTAACTTAAAAAAAATAAATATAGTTATAGGCACAGACTACTATAGATGCGAACGCATGTTATAGGCAGTGCTGCCAACTCCCACCTAAGGCTTGTACCTAGACATATAATAATTAATAAAAAGTTGCTAGATTGGGTATCTTTTTCAACCTAAAAAGTCGTTAGAAGTAGCTAAGGGGTTTGAAACTTTCTGGCATATCGACCCGTCGCCATTTTGTTTTTTATTTTTCGAAATCGCGGCGCACGATGAAAGTGATATATATGGATAGAGGATATATAGACGAACAAAAATGTCTGATAATATGGTAACCTAAAGCGTCACGTTACCGAGATATTTGGAGGTAAATATCGACTTATGAGTACACCGACAATCACGAAAAATAGACTTATTACGTGTCTTTATGCGTAATATTATATCCATATTATCGCTCCCAGGTTGATTATTATTATTACAGTTTATTGAAAGAAAGTAAGTACCCGTATAAAAAATACATTACATACTTACTATCTAAGAGTATTTGATACTGCTTTGAAACAACATTTTTTGAGTAGGTAAGTATTGTACCTTGTTAAATATGTTATACGCTCTATAGAAACTCTAGTCATACACTGGAGTACCTTGGTCCTTTGGGTTAGGTGCAATATTGCAATAAAAGTGTGTGAGTCGACCTGCTCGGACTGTACTTACTTGTATCAAATAACAATAATAATTAGTGAATATATTTTTACTGTCTTTTTACTGGTTAAAAATAAAAGAATATGTATGTACTTAATTAATTTCAACCATCATTTATTTTCTCTTACAGTATACAACTTATGTGAATGACTTAAGTTGATATAACATTTAAGAACAATTCTTATTGTAATAATATATCTAGCAATTCGTAACATAGATAATTTACATCAAGTGGGCTATGAGGTTGTTTACTGAAATCTCAATAAAATATTGTAATTCTGCGTTTAAGGAATCATTAAGAAAACCTAAGCGCTTTATTTACAAGTTATTATTACTATTACACATAATTCTAAATTAAAAATCATCATCATCATTATTAATTATATAATCTAAAAATACAGCAGGAGGTCGGATAAGAGTTTTTTGGTGCCGAGCCCAAGAAATATACCAAATAATGCTTATTACGTGGGCACAGCAATCAAGGGTACGTTTTCCTACTAGACAGTTACAGTAGTGTTCAATGATTTTATTACTGCCTTCTAAACTGTTATCTAGTAATATGTAAACGAAAAACATTCGGGCATTTTGTTGTCTTGAATGTATTTTAGCTCTTGCGAGCCAAGGATTTATAGCTACAGTGCCAAATTCGGTAAGATTGTAATCAATTTCTAAATCTTCATACACTTCATACTTAATAAGTCTATTTTTCGTGATCGACGTTGTACCCATAAATCGATCTTTACCTCCAAATATTTCGGCAACGTGACGCTTTAGGGTACCATGTTATGAGACATTTTTTGTTTGTTTATGTGTCTTTTATCCATAAACACAACTTTTATCGTGCGCCGCGATTTCGAAAAAAAAAACAAAATGGCGGCGGGTCGATATGCCAGCGTCCATATAAAAAGTTTTAAACCCCTTTCTCAATAAATCTTAAGATGTTAATTCACGAAATAAAACACATTTTTTCATTAAATAAGCTATTCTTAATCAAAATTACATAGTAAATCTATGTTAGGTATATAAAACAAAGTTATTATTAAATTAAGAAGATGTCGAAGGTTGGGAGGCTTCAATTAAGGTTCCTGCGATTGATTTGGAATATTTTTCCTTACTACCCATTTTTTGCAGTACCGATTTAGGTAACACGTAGTTGTGACAGCATTGGCCTTTTTTACGTAGTGCGTCTCTTACACAGAGGATAGAATTAAAAGTTATTAAACTCATCTTGTTTCTCAGGAATCTATTACCTGTAAAAAAGGATGGTAAGTAATTACATTAAACTATTATTAGGTTGTCTGGAAGAGATCGCTTCAATCTATAAGACCGCCTATGCCCACAGTGTACAATCTGTAGTTTACTATTGCAAATTTTTATAACTGCGTGAGAGCAATCAAGTGTTAATATATCTATATATTATGTACCTACCTGCTTTAAATTCCACTTTTTTAAGTTACACTTCTTTTGGCACGCTAGGAAAAAATGATGAGGGTAATTTTTACGATGCGCGCGCGATGATGAAGTTAGCTATGAAGTTAGCTATAGATAACATTTTAGTTTTTAAAAAGATTTTTATCTTATTACGCCAAGGAAGTATAACTTCTAACGCGTGTACATAAGTACACACACACTTATTTTTTTTGTTTATGTTTCTTCGTCTGGGCATGTTTCCTTAATATCAAAGAGCTTGGCGAGTATTTCCATACAACAATATGCACAAAATGCTTTGGTTAAGTCTCCACTTGATGGTTTTAACCAACCTTTAAACTCATGCATATTTTCCCACTCCGGTCTATACCTCTGTGCGTAAGTCTTTTTTTTAAAAGGTAACTCCATTATTATCTGATTGTTACTATTTTTTCTTGAACACAAAATGTTACTTCTGCTGTTTTTTAACCGATAACAACAAACACAACGATAACATAAACAAAGTCGGGGAATCGGGGATTCTCGGCTCTTATGACGTAGTTAGTTTTTATTTTTTTAGGCTTGGTACAATGTGATGGCTAATCTTATCAATGCGTATACTAAAAGACTGAGCTATAGTTTATAGTTATATTTGATACTTGTATTATGTAAATACATTTTTTTTAAAAAAAAAGGACACAAATACGAGGATTAAACATAGCTTCAAACGAAGACTGATATAAACATTCACAGGACGTTGATATCTGCAAGATTTTTAAAATTGCCGCCATTTCTAGTGGACATGACTAGTTTGCCAAATTCTATGAAACGTTATCCGGCTCTCTCTGGTACTTGTTTTTAGCTGCTAGTAAGTATTTTATTACGGGGATAAATTTTTACAGCTGTAAGCATATAAAAACCAAAAGCTGCTAGAAACAGTAGCTAAAAAGTTTAGCTACAAGTTTTTAAGAAATGTAGCTGCCTGATATCAACAAGTTGCCAATTCTAGCTACAAAGTTGCCAGGTTAGCAACACTGGTTATAGGTATTAGTTGTACCCAGTGTTGTTATCGTAAAAATCTGAGTTTCCGTACTATGTGACATTCTGAATTGCCGTATTTTAAGGGAAAAAGTAAGAAATTGCCGTATATAATATTTTAAAAATATTTATTTCTCATTTGTTTCTTTTCCATGAAGGTTTCTTATTATTTGTAAAACTTCATATTATTCATGTTTAGCTTGTGCATAATTTTCATTGCTTCTCATTTTGTAATTTCAGTTTTGACTTTTTAACGTTACATACGTTGCACTTTGCTCTGTATATATCATCATCAACAGGAGCAATTCAATCTTTGAAAGAGTCTGCACTTTCCCACTTTTTTGATATGTTTACCCTTTTTAGCCTTACTTGACGTAGAAGGTCCTTTATAATCACAATCACTCATTTGTCAAACATTCTCACAACAGTAGCAACTAAATGAACTGTTCAAAATGTTTGAGCTATTCAACACTTAGATCTTATAGATTCATAGATAAACCAAATTCTTTAGTACAGTCATGTCGTCACACTCATTATTAAATAGGAACCGGGCATTAGTCGGTTACTTACGAACCATATTAGCTTTGTTTTTGACACGTGAAATATGCGGTTCGAACGACATAAAAATATGTCTAGAGTTACCCTTAGATATTTTGTTGATTATTCCCAGGGTTTTGACGTGACAACGTCATAAATTAGGTTGTGGCTCGGAGTCACTCTTGAAAAAGTGTAACGCCCACTCACGTCTACTACGATGAGTCACCGCATGAGCGAAAGGCCCGCCGGACCAGTACAATGTTTAAGTAAACAAAATACTCATTCCTTAAAGGTCGGCAACGCATCTGTGATACTCCTGGTGTTGCGGATGTCCGTGGGCGGAGGTGATCACTTTCCATCAGGTGACCCACTTGCTCGTTTGCCTCCTCTTCTATAAAATATATATATTTCTATACTTAAAATTTGTGCATTTCTTATTTTCATTCAATTCCTTGTTCCTATTGTGCAATTTAATAATATTCATATTATTAAATATTCTACCGAGAAAAAGACGTTGTCATGTAAAATCTTCGCCTGAGAAACCGACTTTACAGGCAACCATTTTTTTTGTTGATTTTCTGCCGAACATTCTGATGGTACTCAGGTTACTGGGTCTCATCAGTTCGCTGGGTATGACTCCTTGATTAAAGTACACCACTGCACTTTTATCGGGGTTTACTTCTACACCACTTCCTGAACCAATCTCCCAGGAGAGTGGCCGTGTCACGGAGAATGTTGTCTAGGTATTTGTTCCCCGCGAAGGTGGAATACATATATAGCCGTGTCGTGTGTCGAAAAGGGCTACGGACGCGTAGCAGTTGGGGTACGTCATTCGTGTACAGGATGTATAATAAGGGTGAGAGTACTGAGCCCCGCGATGCTCCCACATCTAAGGGCCTACTACTAGAGGGAGTCCCTTATACACGAAATCTGTATGTACGATTCGACAAGTAGTCTCGTATGTTGAATACTAGTCTGTCTAGCACGCCTATTTCATAGAGCTTATAGATTAGGCCGTTGTGCCAGTCCTTATCGAACGCCTTAGCTACGTCTAATGACACGAAAATAATGACAGATGAAAGATTTACAAAGCAGATATACAATGGGAATGTGCACAATGATGTAGGTACCCGGAAGGACCAAGGTTGACATTCCACGATCAGATCGCTCCGATATTATCCGAGGGTGGTGTCAGGATTCTTCGAAACTGGTGTGTTTGCTTAAAAAAGGTAATTAATGTGATCGTAGCCAGACAGGTTTGTCAGGACCGTGAGGTTTTGACATTCGATACCCTCTGCCTACCACACAAGGGACTTCATTAGAAGATATGTATATACTACGACCATCTACTTTTACGATGGCGCCAAAAAATCTACATGTTGTTTGTTTAAAATAAATGCTGAAGTTATACGGTTTTCACACTTTACAATTAATGAGAAATTGCATGTGCCTAGCCAAAAACTTAACAATTTTAATTCGTATATTCAACAATGTTCCTGATAGTTTTAAATCACTGCCTCTATAAAGGTTTTCCTAAAAACTGTTTGGCTTGTTGTTAGATAAAGCTTTTTATGGTGTGAACTTTTTTTTTGTAGAAAAGTTTAATTGATTTTTTCTAATATAAATAACATTATTATCATAGCAAATAATATTTTCAGTTGCCGAGTAGTTTGTTTCGCCGTTTCTTTTCCTAAATGGCTAGCGTTTGGTAGCGGTGGCAGTTCAAAGTAAATAAGGTTAAACCTAATTACATTTTAAAAACTATGTTAAAATATTGATTCTAAAAATTAATTTGTATGAATTTAAAAATATTTGCACACTGCAATGTGGTAGAATCTGGTGGCTTAAACACATTTTGTTCGTAACTACTTCTAACCCACATATTCAGCAAATAAAAAAAATTTCAAACATTACACCGGTAAACTTTAACCGGTTTCATTTTCATCTATCGGTGAAAAAGTATGAAAATCGGTTAAGTACTTTTTCAGTTTAACACAAACAGAGAACAACAAGAGCATTTATAAATAGTGAATATGAGTTTTTCTCATGTTTTGTTAATTTTCATTCTGTTAACATCAACAACACTTCCAGCTTTGAAATTCCTTTTGAGATGATATTTTTAATACCTGAAAAACTATTCAAACAAACAAAACAAAAACAAAAAGAGCGACTTCGTAGTAAAGGTTTGGCGATACTTAAATAAATATGCCTGGACAAACTTTTTGCTTTACGTATCTCTTTATTGTTTCTATTACTGATGATTGCGTACAAAAAACATTCTTTGAGTATTAAACTACTTGTATCTTATAAATTTAAATAATTCTTAAAATTTTGCTTATCATGAACTAAATTAAGTTGCCGGTGGTAAGTAAGACCCAAGAAACTTGTGTTCTATTTATAAGCTATAACTATAACATTATTTTTAGCGTTGTAAGGGTGGGTATTAGTTTGACACTTTTTTATTACAAATATTTTATGCTATCTATGCATCCACCACACATCCCAATGGTCGATCGCTCGATGCAAATTTCAACTTGATTAATACTTGATCACAACCAATATACTTGATGATCGCAACTTACTCTTTGATGAGAACTTGATCCACAGAGTAGTGAAAGTGTAATGTTATGTCATTATCATTTGTCAGTTGTCAGTGATCAGCTGTAAAGTAAGTAGGTACCAACCTATTCTTGCTTATCAATTAACATTTGCCAATTGATAAGAAAGAGAGTTTTGGCGCCATCGAGAGAAAAGGTGGTCGAAGTTTTTTCATAATTATTGAATTTCATGTTGATATTGAGTGAAATTAGTCAATTTTGTTGGCATTTTGTACAATTTCGTTCAGTGAAAGTGCAGAAATGAAATAATCAGGAAGAAATTAGCGTGTAGTGTATTTCCTCGTTGCCGCCAAACCTCCTTATATGAGCTTGGGTAATGAGGCCATCGCTTTACCCAAGAGCCTGACATGACTAACTGACGACTTATGAGTTAGGTATGACTGATGACTAATTATAATTTGTTAAAATTGATGTAAAATTTGAAGAAAATTTTTACTTGGCTAATGGCAAAATACTAACATCAAGGCCAATACTTAAAGAAAGAATTGATAAGAAAGAAAACTTCTGTGAATACTTCACATCACAGAACAATATTACCAGTAGTCTAATTGGTCTGTGAACATTACTCACAGAGCTTCACATTAATTTGACAATATATACAGTGTTAACACCTAGGTGGTTTTTCCACCAGAACTAGCGCTTTTTCAAGGTTTCTAGTGGCACTTTTTCACTATTTAGCACTTTTATTTTTTCTGGTGGTTTTTAGTGTTTTTATCAAAACGGAATCTGTCAACACATATTTGGAAGGGAACCACATTTAATTCCAGATTTTTACCGTTACGTACAGATGTCAATACAAAAATATATCAAGATGCTGTACATAAATTAAAAAAAAATAACTTAGCATCTAAAAAATGTCACCAGATTTTGATAACATATTTTAAAAAGTTTATATGCTAGTGTCATTTGAGAAACTGTTATGAAAAAATCAAAAATAATAATTACATCACCTACCTATATTTTTTTAAAACAGTATTAAAGTACCTTCGCTACTTCAGCTAATATTATTAAACATCCATAATAAGACCTGCAGTAACAGAGGTAGATTGATATTTGTGAATGCCTTATAACGGGATCAATTGTTTGTTTAATTGATAAGTATATAAGTCAAGGTATATAATTTGTGTAAAATTCACATAAAATAAGTAATTTTCCAGTGTAATAAATAATAAACAGTTCCAGTAGTTGTTTTTTGATTTGCCATTTGAAGTTTAGTTTTGATGAAATACTATTTTTTCAGTTATTTATTAGTTATATACATTATTATATGTATTTCATAGAAATTTTTATTTGATCTTGATATTCATATTAAAACAGTCAACATACTTAAGAAAACAAAACTATTGAGTATGTTTTATGGCTTTTTGGTGCAATTGGGAGAAAATATGGTCGCTGGTAGTAATTGAATTTCATATAAGTACTGATTGAAATTAATCAAAGTCAGGGAAATTTTGCACTGCACAGTTTTGTACAGTGCAAAATGCATGCATGCAGTGCAAAAAAGTACACAAGTGAAGTATTCATGCAGAAATAAGTGTATTGCGTAATAGCTTTTTTGCCTTACGTCTCATTTTGAATAATTTATGCACGATTTTTAATATTCATGTAATTTGATACAAATAGAAACTTGAGTAATGCAAATACCAAAGCTAAAAACTAAAAAAAATATCTGGTGGTATCTGGTAGTTTTTTCATATTCAAATTTCTCACTTCTGGTGATCTTTTGGTTTTGATCTGGCGCTTATAAAAAATTAGAAGTGGCAGCACTGAATATATCATTATCAGTTATCACTTTATCAATAAAAATTGTAATCATTACAAACAAATACAAAAGTACAAAGATATTTACACATCTAAATCAAGACATATTTTAATACAATGATACATAAGAATTAAATTAGTGCTTGGTCATGTTTTGTTTCTAGATATCGTACGGTTTTTCAGAAATCAGAAGCACCTTCATTCCAATATTCCTGTATTGCTGCTTTTGAACTGCAGTAAGCAGTTTTGAGTGGAGGAATACATTAAATAATATTATTATAGAATTTCGTGGTTTTAATGTAAGTATTTTACCTAACCATTAAATGTATGTGTGTATAAGTGCCTGATGATATACATATGAAGTGCCATTAGTGTGATTAATACAAGTTTTTATTTTTTGCGTCTGGATATTTGTTTAATTGATTTTAATATAGTTAATTATTTCACACAGGTATTCATTAAAATGATTTTTCATGATAGATTAAAATTTTGTGTCAGTGTTTTTGATTACACTCCTCCAGAGACCTGCCTGGTTTTATGTTTTTTATTGATAGATACGTAATGAACATAAATGTATGAGAATAGGTTGTTAAGTATAATTTATGTAGTTAGGTGATGTAAGAAATCTGAATATGGTTTTCTAGACTAGCTAATATTTAAAATATTTCTAAACTAGCTGACCTGACAGACATTGTCCTGTCTTAATTAAGAATGCTGATTTTTGGTTTATGTGAACATTCTCCTGACATTAACTAACACAACAAAAAAGAATTAGTTAAATTAGTTCATTCATTCAGCTATGATTTATGAATGACTAAGGAAAATATGGAGTCATTTTAATAAATATAATATAGAAGATTTATAGGTTCACAAGAGTAACAGCTTAAAAACATTTGAAATTTATCTACACATCTCTCCATTATTTTTATAGGTCTAGACAACTTATATCATTTGATTAAAGAATATAACAAATATTTAACATGCTCATTGACAACCGTCTATAATATCAAAATGAAATGTGTTGCTAAGCACATAACTTCTGAATGACTGGACCGATTTGGCTAATTCTTTTGTATTATGTTAGTTTTTGAGAGGACAAGGTTCTTACGAAGAAAAGACCCACAAAAATTGCAGGGAAAAACATTACTTATTTTTTCCCATACAAACTGAATGGGTGTAAGATAGTTTGGCAGGACAGTTAGTCTTTTATGTGAATGACATATGAATTTTTACATATATGTATTATGGTGTGCTATAGATACTATTAAATTTAACAAATATAACAAGGTCTCATGGTGCCATCTGTCTGTGTGCAACATAGCAAAATTATGGTGAATTTCAGAACAGTTTTCACTATTTTTGTTTTGAACTTAGGAATGTATTGCTAACCTTGAGGTTTTTACAACTCATTGGGACTTTAATTTCACTATAGGTAGAAGTGATACCTAAGGAAGGTTTAGATGCATTTTTCTGGTTTTAAACCAATTTATTGTTGTGTTGAATGATCGAAATATGACATTTTGTCCAAAATCTGTTAGCTCTCCTGAGAAGAAGGCTTGTAGCTCATAAGAGTGGAGCATAGGTTAACTTGGTCATTACCAGCTAAATCACTGATGGTAGAGTGCCCTGCAGTAGCTTATCTGGGTAAGGCTGTATCGCCATACTGATTCCTTCTGCCATGATGACATTGTCATTTCCGATCAGGGAGGCAAATAGTCTATTCTGCACAAATAGAACACTGGAAATGGACTGGAATTTAATATATTTTTAATTCAGAAGTCAGAACAGTATTAATTTTTGCTAAGAATAAACTCTAACAGTTGTGCCTATTTATCAAGATAAGGCATATAGCAAACAGTAGTCTCAGTTTACTTTAACATGAAGGCTTAGTTAGCTTACTCTGTATACACAAGTTTGAATGACAATATTAGTTTGGTTTATTTTACTACTTCTAAACAACAAGGTACCTAATTATAATTTATTTTTCTGTTATACAAGTTTACTTAAATACAACTGACAATTTTTACAGTACAGTAATCTCTTTATTGTTGAAATGAAATAATTCACAAATGCAATAATTATAGAATGATATATATAAAATAGAATAAAACCAAATGATTCACAAATAACATAAACTTAATGTCAAAGCCATTACTTCACCCAATCAACCTTTTCAGTAAAAAGTACTAACATAATTAGCTATTGGATATATGAGAATTGACTGTTTTAGCAAATATATTGCTTAAGAAGGCAATATTACTAAAGAGAAATTACATAATTCATTTATCATTTGTTTATGTAGCCAAATGTAGTAGGCAATAAAATTTATTTCCAGATGAGTCACCCAAAAGGTTTCCAGTTTGCCATAGACAGAGGTGGTACATTCACAGATGTTTTTGCTCGATGTCCAAATGGTAAAGTTCGTGTAATGAAACTTCTGTCTGTTGATCCTCAAAACTATGATGATGCTCCAAGAGAAGCGATTAGAAGAATACTACAAGAAGTAAGTCAAACAAATAATAAAATATGACAGTCAGGGTCAAAAATGAATTTTTTCAGTACATAATTAGTAATAAATAATTATTGAATCTGTGAGAACTAGTGTAGTTTATACAAATACTCCAAGAGGTAGGGGGTCATTGCAGTCTAATTGCAGGATTTGGAGTCTGCCCTCAATGTACATTGAGTATGTTACCCCATTTGAATTGAGTGTTTGTTGTTACTCCTTATAAAGCACATTTGGAGAGTATTTGATCACAACAAAAATAGTCATTGAAATCCCTTCAAAACATTTAAAAATAGGTCGTCAAGATCAAAAAGATTTCAAAGATATCAGAAATAATATTCGTCATCAGCTTATTTTTTATTGTAAACTTAAATGATTTGGTATAAATTTTGAATATTTGATTTAAACATTTTAATGTAAGTTGATATTGAAAATCATAGTTTTTTATTTCAGGAAACTGGGAACGCACTGGATGAAAATGGAAAAGTAAACTCGTCCCTAATAGAATCAATACGAATGGGCACAACAGTTGCTACCAATGCACTTTTAGAGCGCAAAGGTGCTAAAATGGCGTTAATTATAAATAAGGGGTTTAAGGATCTTTTATATATTGGTAATCAAGCTAGACCTCATATATTTCAATTGGTAAGTTATACTCATCAAGAACTATCCTTGATAAAAATACAAATATCTTTTGGTGAATCATATTGAAATTTTATTTGTAAGTACATTTGTTTGTTCCCTGTGTTGGTCCGGGCTCCTTTGAAGAATAGACCATCTGCCTACCTGCCAGGCAGCTCTAAAAAAGGCGAGCATAGGCTTACCGTCACTAACACCGTGACATCTGACTAGGTGGTAGAGTTTTGCAGCGACTCGCTCGGATTGGTATTACCGCCTTACTTATTCCTGCTGCAAAATGTCAGTGTTTGCCGTTGACATGTTTTGGTTCGAAGGATAAGATAGCCGATATACGTGCTTTTGCTCTGGGTCTAACATCCCGGCCTAAGGTTGGCAACGCACCATTATCTCCTGTGGTGTCTAGGCGGTGTGAATTGCTTACCATCAGGAAATCCGTCTACTGGTTTGCCTTCCAATACCATAACAAAAAAAATAAACATTCGAAAGAAGATGATTTTACTTCATCTCTACTCTTTTTAGCCTCTATCTTACATCATGAGAAAAATTTATTTGCACATGTTAAATTTAATCAATACTAGCTGCTACCTGCGGCTTCGCCCGCGTTTTCACAGAAACCCGGTGTGCGATCGGGATTAAAAATAGCCTATATGTTAATCCAGGTCACAATCTATCTGTCTTCCAAATTTCAGACAAATCCGTTCAGCCATTCGAGCGTGAAAGAGTAACAAACATCCATACATCCATACTTACAAACTTTCGCATTTATAATATTAATAGGATAGGATTTCATGATTTTTTTTATAACAACGATTAGGATTGCTAAGAGCTGTGTGCTTGTTCGCCCACCTTTCAAATAAAAAAATAAGTGGGTCGAGATTTTATTCAATGGTCAATGGTTTATATTATGTACATGCTTATTTTATTAACTGACTCAAAGAGAGGGCGATTTCTATTCGAGTGTACGCCTTTTTTGTATAGTTGTCACGCAATCACTTGGCCAAAAATTAAGTAATTTTTTTTTTCGAAAATTAGGTCATGTTTCTGAGGTAGTTTCGTAGTATCTCCATGTCTCACTTAATAATGCATAAATTATCGTCTGTGTTTACGACATCATTACAATTAACAGAGATGAGGATTTGGCATTATTAAATAGATACATATAACTCAAAACCAATAGTGGGATGTTGATAAAATTCATGTGGAAGTTGTGGAACCCTTTCGTAAATCGGAAATATTAGTTCGCTTTCGATAAAGAATTCTCAAAAATTATTAATTTTTTTGCAGTTTGACTGCACTTAAATTACTGATTCTATTCGAGCTTTATTGTATTGTATTTAAATGTAATGTAAAAATTAATATAATGTGTAATGTAATGTACAATTTTGTTTTATTTTATTTTATTTTAATGTAATAAATAATTTCTATATTTGTTTTGAGATGCGTTACGGAACACAAAACGGCGAATAGTTGGTAATTAATAAGAATTTTTAAGAGAAGCTTCCTATTCCAGTTTTTTCAACAACTGTAATCATGAGAAAGTTTTATGATATTGTTAAGTATATTAAACTTTATAACAATAAAAAATTCCACAAATTCTAAACTTCGAACCATAGTCCATAGATTCCTTATGTTGTCATTTGTATTTTGGTTTATGTACAATTATGTCACTTTGAAATTTGAATATATACACATTTTATTATGGTGATTAATTTGTTTTTGTTTTTATGGTGTATTTATTTTTTGTCACTCATAATATAGTTTTAGAAATTACTGCCAATCAAGAGAATATTTAATAAGTTTGCATATTTCTGTTGTTCTTTAGTTTTTTAATCTTTTTACCTTGAGTTTAATTAAACTAATTAAGTGACAAGTTATTATATCATCTTAATATAAAAATCAATGTATTTTTTTAGAAAACTCATTGGTGAAGAACAAGATACGCATTTGTATCGTGAACATACTACTGGTTACTAGCAGCGATTATTAATATTAATAATTTCTGGTATTGGTATCATCGACTAACATCAATAAAACAAGCATATAATTTTGGGTAGTGTGGGGTTAGACCCATTTGTATAATTCTTCTGAGAATCAGTATTTATTTATGTATTAGCCTAGTGATTTTTTCACAACTATTTCGCAAATTGCATAATGTAATGTTCAATATATATAATTTATAAAAAATGTACAATATACCTTTTAAAATCGTTTCCGAATCTGGCAACATAGCTTTATTTTGTATTAAATTTACTCCATCTCGCGGGTTCCACAGCAAACAATGAAATAGTCTAGTGGTATGTTAATATTGTCGACCTCGCCTGCACCATATACCGCTTAATGATTTCTTATTCGTATACTTGCTATAGTATTCATTGGGGATTTTTTTAGTGTCGTCCATCTCGTAGTGTACAAAACACATCTCGTAAAAAGTAAGTGGTGCTCGACAATTAACTTATTATTAGTTACACAAAAGGCTTAATAACCTTTTAATTTTATTGGATAGAAAAATGGAGCAAATTTCTTCATTATATATGTTTATAATTCAACAATATTTCGTTAGTATTTATAATTGTTAAACTAAATGAAAAAAACAATAAAGTATTGCTAATATTTGGTATTCTCTACAGAACATAAAACGTCCTGGGGTTCTGTACGTGGACATTGTTGAAGTAGATTGCAGAGTAATACCAGCCTTAGAAGATCGTTGTCAAATTGACAAATCAAAACAATATTGGAGAGAGGTTTACGGAACTACAGGTCAAAAAATGCTGGTTATGAAAGACATAGACGTGGAAGCAGTGAAGCAAGATTTGAAATCACTAAGGGAAAAAGGGATAGATAGTGTTGCTGTTGTTCTTGCTCATAGTTATACATATCATGATCACGAATTGAAAATAGGAAAAATAGCTACTGAATTGGGTTTGTAGAGGTTTTTAAAATGTACTAGGTTGTAGAGTTTCGCAGCAACTCGCCCGGATTGGTATCAACCGGATTGGTATGGTATCGCCCGGTGGTTTGCCTTGCCTATTCCTGCCACGTCAGTGCTTGCCGTTGACGTGTTCCGGTTTGGAGGGTAAGGTAACCGGTAAACTTACTATTGCTCTAGGCCTAACATCCCGGCCTTAGGTTGGCAACGCACCATTATCACCTTTGGTGTCTCTAGGAGGCGTGATTTTTTTACCATCAAGAAATCCGTCTGCTTGTTTGCCTTCCAATATTATAAAAAAAATGTACACATATTTTATAGTTAATTATGATATAATGACATGTCATCATCAATCAGTGTCATGTTCCAGTCCGGAAGGTAGGGTAGCCGATAGATTTGCATATTATCACCCCAGCCACAGAATAGTGCGCGGACTCTATATCATCTATAATCTCAGTAGAGGACCGCTGTTTCATACCGCCAGGAAAACTGTATTCTTGTTTACTGTCATAAAGACGTCCTAGATGGTTGTAAATACGCCTTTTAACAAAGGTAACCTTGGAGAAAACTTTATTCCCAGTACCGGATTATATCAAAATTGCTGTCCAGATGGATATAAACCAATGTTATCTAGAATCCGTGTTATGCATAAAAATGCTTAGATTTAGCAAGCGTAACAGTTATATGTGAATAAAAGAAATACAATTCCTCTAATTTTTAGAATTTTAAGAATAATACATAATAAGGGATTAAATAAAATGAAATTTATTTGTTTGCGGCAACTATTTAATTAAATTTGAGGAAATTAAATGTTTATAGATGTTTTAACACTTCAATCACAGCATATGTTTATGTTTTAAATAAACTTCATAATTAATTTAAAATAATTTTAAAGGTAGATTAATTTTTGTCCTATCTACCGTACACTACCACCGTTTCTAACTTTTGCAAATCAAGAGAAGAAACGATAAAAAAAAAGACGGATTGCACTCCGTGACTGTCGGCAGAAGTGAAAACTTTATTATTAACGTTGTGCATTTTTAACTAATGTATTATGTACACATAGTTATATAAGTTAGGTATATGACCAAAGGGTCATTAACATGAAGTACAAGGTACACACGTCTCACTCATAACCGTGGCATATAGACACTGTCGCTGTGCTGTGGCCGCGGTGTTAGGTCAATTGTTGTGTAAGTCTACTGGCCACTCTACCCTCGGGACTGGAATATGACACTCATTATGGTGGGATAAATAGGTAAGTGGGGGATTCCTATATGGATGAGAAGCAGCATGACTCTATACCACTAGCGGTATTGTGGGAAGTGACCCATTTAATCTATGCTCACATCTTAGGAGCTGATCTTTTCTACACAAAAGACCCGGACCAATACAGGGAAATATGTATCAAGTTTAAATCATTGTCGTCAAACGAGCCTTTCAACGCTTTCTACTAGTTAAGCCTCTATTGATTTTCATGTTGCTGCTTATTATTTTATAACAGCAAAAAATAGTACGGCAAGAAATTGTAACATGCAAAAAAAGGTATATTTATCTTCTTCTAATTCAGGTACTCGGGTATTCCTGTCTCACTCTGTGACTTTTTAGGCTTACTGTGATGAATATCTTACCATTAACAGGAGCAATGATGAAGCGATGAAAACTTATATTCGACTTTTTTACACAGGTTTCAGTCAAGTATCGCTGTCTCATTCTGTGACGTCAATGGTGAGATTAGTGCCGCGGGGTTTTACTGCGTGTGCAGATGCGTACCTAACACCACATATTCGACAGTACGTTAAGGGCTTTGCTGATGGGTTTTCTGATGGTTTGAAGAATTCTAATGTCCTATTTATGCAGTCAGACGGTGGATTGACGCCAATGAATTTGTGAGTATACCTAGTACTCTTTTTTTCATCACATTAGGCAGTAATGAAATACAAATAGGTAGAATTCCTTATATCACACAAAAGGTAAAAAAAGTATCTTCACGCCCATATCCCCGAAGAGGTAGACAAACGTAATTAGGGCACCCACGATTAGCCGAAGACACACACTAAGTCCCACAATGTGATAGGTTGTAAGCCTACCACCAACCGGGCACATCCAATCCTGGTCAACGTCATTTTTGTTAAAAATTTGAAAATACACATTTTCAATTTTTTTTTTGTTGCCCGGCCTGGGGCTTAAACTTGGGACCTCAAGAAGTTAAGTTTAAGATGAACAAAAGATTAGTTAGATTAACTAGAGAGAAATATTTATATTGCGTTGCCAAAGCCAGAAGTTTGGAAATCGAAACGCGAATAAATAAAATTGGCTTCATTGAAAATTTAAACTCACAAAAATACAGTTCTTTAAGCTCCCGTATCCGTATACAATTATTTACATTAGTTTGCTTTATTGAAGATACGTTTACAAAAAAATGTAATTCAAATGAAACCTGTAAATTAAGTATGAGCTCAGTTTTTTCTTAAACAAAACATTTTTCAAAAAATAAATCATCATCAAAATATGTCATTACTATATTTGCAGGGATACATCCGCAGTGTGCGTTTATGTAAATGTAATGATAATATATTTTAAATTATTTGCAATTCGTCAAAACTAGCTATAAGTTATTCACATAAAAATGGCACAAATGGGTCACATCGCAGCATAGTGTGTGGAAATGAAAGGAAAAGAATATGGAAGCGATACAGACAGACTATTGCGAGGCAAAAGTTTATATCCTTAACTAAATAGAATTATACAATAATTTTCCCGATTATACGAGAGACGTGGCATTAAAATAAATTAAAAAAATGTGTCAAACTGAAATGGTATAAGAAAGGTTACTATACCGCTGCTGAATATTTATTGGATAAGAGTGTTTGGGATTTATTGTTCCTTATACCAATCTCTTACTAATAATAATGTATGATGTATTACTTAATTTGTATACAATAAGAAAAAAAAGATAAGCCCGCTGAGTTTCTTGCCGGATCTTCTCAATGTGTGGCCGCATTCCGATTCGGTGGTCGTTTTTAGTATCACATAGACTCGTCAAAAGTGCCGCATGTAAGATGTATGTGAATAAAAATATTTTCTATTTCTGTTTCTATACATAATGGCATTATAATTGGCTAATGAGTACATAAAGTTCAAAACGTAGACATGCACAAGTGGCCACAGGAAAAAAATGAATGTCCAGATGGCGGTAGGTTTTTCATATATTTGATATGTTCAATCGACAGAGCTTGGTAAAACTTCCAAATATTTAAATAAGTTTATATAGACGACATTTAAGTGAAGTAATTTTAAGTTTTAACCCTGATTATTCTGTAAAAAGCGATGTATAATTGATATAAGCAGCATAAGTGTTACTTCATTTCAAAATTTTATGCGTTTGTTACCTATAACACATTGTGGGACTAAAACACCTTCGGCTCGTCGTGGCTACTCTGGTAACTAACTACCTCTGTACTAATATACAAGCGTGAAGATACATTTTTTTTAATTCTAAGCATTTAGATGGTAAACTCATAGGTAAACTCTAACTATCATGTAATAAACACGTAGTTCTTAGTTCATATAAAAAACCGGATTATTTGTATGTTTTTTCTGTTACAAACTTCCAGATTTAATGGTTCCCGAGCTATTTTGTCAGGACCAGCAGGTGGTGTAGTTGGTTATGCTATGACGTCATACCAAAAAGAAACTGGATTGCCTATTATAGGTACTAGGTTTATTATTAAATTGTTAAATTATTAATTGAATTTTCCATCTGTAGCTTACGCGCACAGAGCGCTGGTCTGGTAGTCGCATTAGTGTGGCCCGACCGTGGGAAAGAGTCTCTCTCTCTTTGCCATATTAAGTCATATGAACCATTTATCGCCACTGTGGTTTAGCGGTCCGGCGTCGGATTTGACTACTTGAGGTCCTGGGATCGATCCCAGGTCGGGCAGCGAAAAAATTAGTGAGTGCATTTTAAATTTTCTAACAAGAGTGGCGGGATTGGATATGTGCCCGGTTGGCGATGGGCTTGCCACCTATCACATTGTGGGACTTTGTGTCTTGGGCTAGTCGTTGGTGCCCTGGTTGTACCTTCGCCTACCTTTTTGGGGATATGAGCGTGAAGATACTTTTTATTATGGACGGTTAGTTGCCATAAATTGAACGTTTTTTTAAATAGATAAAGTGATTGAAGAGAAAGGTTTATATTATGTATATTTTATACCCGTGCAAAGCAGAATCTGGCTGCTAGCAATAAATATACGATAAAAAAACTTTTTTTCGTTTCTAGGTGTTTGGTATTTATTAAGAAAAAAGAACCGGTAACCCTGATTATGACAGATTTGTAGCCGATCTTTAAGGAACGATTAAGTTCTTTTCTTGAAGGTGCCTAAGTCGGTTTTGTTTGGAAATATCGCTTTTAGTAATTTATTGTGGAAAATCGACAAGTTTCGCTTCGGTTGATCCATGTTTTTTAATGTGCGTATTTTGTCATTAGGTTTTGACATGGGCGGTACTTCCACTGACGTTTCACGATACGCAGGATCCTTGGAACATGTTCATGAAGCTACTACCGCTGGGGTTACCATACAAGCACCGCAGTTGGGTCAGTTAATTTTTTTTTTATAACTTCGAAAAAAGGAGGATGCTAAATGTTAAATGCCTATATTTTATGTGTAACCTCCTCACTCAGAGATACTAATTAACATTTAATCTGTTATTGTGACACATTTTTGTATCGAAAACGTTGACTTAATGATTGATTAAAAGACAATTGACGTCTCTGACTATGATATTAATAGTAGAAATCTACTAATACATAAAAATGTTGATGACAAAAAAATCTTCCTACTACAAAAACAAGGACTTGAACCTTGGAAAGCAGGTGGCCATGGAATAAACACACCCATGAACCTTTTTTGTTGTGTACTTAAACAACCTTATATTAAAATTGAAGGTGGTTTTTGGCACTTTTGTTAGCGGACAAAGAGCCTACAAAACATTTTCTTGAAGGTAAGAGATTATCGTGGCCTATAGACAAATGTTAAAGATGCTTCACAGTCCTGTGACCTGGTAGGAGTACCTGTATAGAGTAGACTCTCCAGTACAAAAACATAAGACTGCACACAGCACCTATTATCTGTGGTTGAGTTAATAATTATCAATAATTTAACCCATGCTCGCCTCTCAAAAAGCTGCTCGGTACAGAGGCAGAATAAATGGTTGATTCTACGCAGAGGCCCCCGGACCAATACGGAACAGAAGAAATTCGCTCTGTTTTTTATGCGTGCCTATACGTTATGGGTGCATATTTTTAGATATAAACACAGTGGCGGCCGGCGGTGGATCGATGTTATTCTTCAGGTCGGGGCTGTTCGTGGCGGGGCCCGAGTCCGCGGGGGCGGAGCCCGGGCCGGCCTGCTACCGGAAGGGCGGCCCGCTCACCGTCACTGATGCCAACTTACTGTTAGGTAACGTTATTAGGCTGAACGTACGCAATTACTTAAATCTTACATTTATAAAATTTACCTTTTTACTGAAATATTTATTAAATAAAACGTGTAAAGCAGCACCGAAAAAATTGGTAATTTCAAAAGATTAAAACGGCAAATAAAATTATGATCGAAATTTTATCAATTAAATATTTTTTAAAGCTTTGATATTTCCATATAATGTTGTCTTATCTACGCTGGGGCAGTTAAATGTCATTGTATATCTTGTCGTACCCTTTTTTAAAAACCCTTTTCAACAATTAACTTTTTATCCAAAAGTTCAATATCCACAATGTCCTTTTATATGAATTGTTTCAGAATGTCCAATTTCTAAATGGTTCAATATGTTAAGATTATGATAGTAGATGGTGATAAATTAGGTCATAAACATTACAGTTTAATTATTTAGCATTTTTAAAAATTATTTTTTTTAGAATGGGACGATTCATATATTAAAAATATGAAACTCACTGTTCAAAAGAATTTCAGAATTTAAGTTCTTTGTGAATAAAATATTTATATTTTTGAAACCAGGATTTATACATTTTTTTAGGTCGTCTTCTGCCCGAGTATTTCCCCAAAATATTTGGCCCTACTGAAAATGAACCTTTGGATAAAGAAGCTACTATTGTTGCTTTCAAGAAGCTAACCAGCGAAATCAACAGCTTTATCAGACAAGATAGCGGTAAAGAGGTATTAATAATGACTTTTTCGTATTTTGATTGTTTAAATTAAATATTCCAGGTCTCTTTTCTGAAAGAAATCCCCCACTGAAAAAATTCATTGAGAAATCGGTTTCAGCTCATAATGTATATCATATTGTTTCAGATGACTATGGAAGAAGTTGCTATGGGTTTTATAAACGTGGCTAACGAGGCCATGTGTAGACCGATAAGGTAAGTAAAGAATTTTCAAATTCCTTTCACAACATACTAACCAAAAAAAAAATCTCAATTCTCTACTAAAAAATAACGCCCGGGATTGGATGTGTACCCGGTTGTCGATAGGCTTGCCACCTATCATATTGTGGGAATTAGTGTTTTTGGCTAGACGTGGGTACCCAGGTTGTACCTCTGCCTAACTCTTCGAGGATACGGGCTTGAAGATACGACTTAGTAACATAGATAGCAAAGAGCATAATCATTCCTAAAAGATCGGCAACGCATCTGTAATTTTACATCATACTTTTGATGTTACCTAAGTCGGTCGGCTGTAGAGATCAATTACCTTCGTATAACTTATTTACGTTACTTGCACCCGTTTTAAGCCCTTATAAGGTATGCAGAGAGGATCGAGTGTCTAGTGTCACGATGCTTTGAGAGCTTTGCCTAGCTTTCTACACTTGTATTACTCAGTACCTCGGTTTCGAAAACTCTTGATATTACCTTCGAATAAAACCCTTTCGCCTCTTCGACTATATAATAAAAACTACCTATTTAATTGAAAGCTTATCGTCAACATGTCATTGACCATTCACAAGGCTCGTTTAGGATTTTATAATTAACTAACTTCGTGCGTGTATTGGAAATATTTCAATATCCCGCGGGAACTCATTGCTAAAGTTCAATCTGTTTCTGGTTTAAAATGAGTTCTGATATTTTAACGTGAAAGTACGTAGTATATAAGTCTACATTTACATTATTAGTGCACAGAGATGCACAGTCTAGGGCAATAACCTAACTTATTTAAGCTTCAGTCATTAATTCATTATCAATCAAGTACATTACACACACACACACACACACACACACACACACACACACACACACACACACACACACACGCAGTATACATAATAATTATTTTTGTAAAGATTCGAATAAAACAGTTTGGAGATTTTCCGTTAACGGTCCGTGTATTTCGCACACAAAACACAAGCACAGATTTATATTTGACGATCGAACAGAAAAACAAAGTTAAAGACGAGCATTGAATACTGAAGTAACAGAAATATTTAAATTAATACCACGTATTAAGGTTCTAGAAAGGAATCGAAACTCCGTCTTACAAAGAACGCGCGTACTCTCGTCGTCGGACCGTGTTAGCGACTGAAGAACGTAGTGATTATATACTCTTTGGCGACTGAGGAACGCCCCGGCAACTGCTAACTGTATTGTCTAGCTGGTCGGTGGCCGGTGCACATAGTCCATGCGCTAAATTCGTGTGCGCAAAACGAATGGGTGCGCGCTTTGTTTCGCCACAAGTCAGTCAGACTGTATAGTAGGATTCTACAACGGCTCTTCTAGATTTGTATCAACACTATTCATCATTACCATATGAGGTTAGTGCTCGCCAATAGTGACTCAACTAAAACATGTCAACCGCAGGTCAGCTCATGATTCAGAAGATGAATTGGAGCTGCGAACTGGCTCACAGTTCAGCGTGGTAAATGATCCCACAGAAATTTTTTTTCGGGATATAAACTATCCTATGTGTTAATCCAAGCTACTCTGTACGTGTGTGCCAAATTTCTTGAAATTCGGTTTCGCAGACAAACAGTCCCATTTATAATATTAGTAGGATAAATCCCTTTTTCCCTTGGCCATCGTCCCACGCGTGAACCGTGAACGGAAGAATGAACAATTTTCTTAATTGTTCTGTATGTTATTGTCAGGAGAAGGTGCATGTGAAGAAAACAATAGGTATTCAGAGTTAGAACTGCGGGATCAGCTAGTTAATTCATAAAAATATTATTAAGCAAACATACACTACAGTTAAAATGTTTTGTGTGTAGAGCACTAACAACAGCTCGCGGGCACGATGCCCGTACCCACGCGCTGGCAAGTTTCGGTGGCGCCGGCGGTCAACATGCCTGCGCTGTGGCTTCACGGCTTGGCATCTCCACTGTATTACTTCATAAATATGCTGGTAAGATGATTTATATTTTTAATCACTTACCTTCACGCCAAGTCCCTTATCGGAGTAGGCTGAGAGTATAGAGTGCCAAATGCCACGATCCCTTGAAGCTGTCTCGCTTTCTTACATTATCCTTTCCATACAAATACGTCGGTGAGCGTGAGTGTATACATGCATGCGCGCGAGTGTCTGCATGCATGCGCGCGAGTGCCTGTGCGTGTGAGTATGTCTTTCTGTGAGTGTCAGAATAAGTGTGTGACGATGTGTGTCTGTCTGTAAGTCTGTAGCATCATAACTTCTGAACGGATATAATCGGACGTGATCGAAATTGTTCTTGTTGGATATTTAACAATAATGCGCTTGTTATGCGGATATTACTCTGGATTTGCGACGAAGTGGAGTTTGATTTTATTCTGAAGAATCTCGATTTGTATACAAAAGCTGCGCTGTTTAACACACTGCCACCACATATCTTAGAATTTGTATCTTAGAACTTGTTTAATATGAATACAGGCATCCTGTCAGCTTACGGCATGGCGCTTGCGGACGTAGTACATGAATCTCAGCAACCGTGTGCAGCGGTGTACTGTCCCAAAGAGTTTGAACAGCTGGACATGCAGCTGGATGTCCTGGCTGCTGTTTGTCGAGACAAGTTGAGGGCGCAGGTAGGATTTAAGAACGGGTATTCTACAGCATACAGCACAGGGGTAGTAACCTAGTTTTTGTATCTTTGTTCAGCGATTTCTGTGAATAATAAATAATAAATCCAATATGAAACTGGATCTTAGTCTGAGCCTGAGTTTGTATTTTAGCACAGTCAGTAGGTGTAGAACTTGAAAGTCAGCATTTAGATGCAACAGTCTGTTATTCTCAAACATTTAAAAATAATAATAATATGCAGTTGTTTGTTCTATATTTTTTTGGGCAATAATTGAAGGAATTGGTATGTCTATCACAGGCATCCTTAAAGTATTTAACATAGTTAAAGTAATAGTAGAAAATGACGATTTGCAGTTGTATGTTTAACTTAAATTTGTTTTTTGAACTATTAATTTATAAAATAATATATAAAATATTGTTGCATTCTTTCCTAATAGCCGCCTCAGCTATATCCCTTTCCATTTTTTAGTGTATTCGATTACCAAATTTCGTTATGATCGGCTCAGGACTTAAAGGATAAATCCTGGAGTAAGTGATAAAATATACAAATTAAAAGCATATTATTTTAACTGCTTGTTTGTGCATCACAGAATAACTGAAATGTTGTTAAAATTGATTAAAATAAAAATAAATGGTTAGTTAATAAATAATATGTTTAGGGATTCTTGGATGGCCAAATATCGGTGGAGCCCTACCTACACCTGCGGTACGCGGGCACGGACTGCGCCCTCATGGTCTCTCCGGCGCCCGGGGACTCCGCCACTGCCACCAGACATGGAGACTTCTACACTGCTTTTGTCAATCGGTAAGCTGAATAACATATATTCTTTACTTTTTTTTGCACTTCTTGCACCACAATTATTTGACACATGGACCGATTTGTTTTGCTTCCTTTATAGATTTCAAATGTTCGAATCACCTGTTTACAAACAAAAGTTATATCAAAGTCCATTTAGCGTTTCGGTGATAAACCGAAAGAAACTGATGAATACATATAATACATATTTTGACATAAATGTTAATTGATTTGATTAGACATTTTGAGCAGAGATTTCAGTTTTTTGGATTCATACATTGCAGATATAGGAACGAATTCGGTTTTACATTGGCTGATAGAGATGTGATAGTGGACGACTTGCGAGTGAGAGGTATAGGAAGGAGCTCTATAGCAGCGGAAGTAGCGCCACCTAGCGGAAATGGCGTTGCACCTCCTGTGGAAAAGGTATGTAGAAATGTATCTTCCACTTAAACTGAAACCTTGCATAAATTTTTGTTTCAAATATTTTTTAGTCTTTGTTTTGGATAAATGGTATTGTGGTAACATCCTAGCCGAGTTGATCCACTGTATTTTATTGTTTAGTTATGATTGATTGCTGTATTGGAAAAATCTATCAACATTGTGTTATCTCTGGGGGTTTTAAATCGCGATATTCTCAAAATAACACAAGAGTGCTTTGTAAATAATTTAAATTGTTAAAAAAGCGCGGATGATGTAAAAAATAAATCACAATATTAATACGTGAAACAAAAACTTTAAATCCCCTTATACCAAAATTGCGCTGGCGGAGGAGTATGAAATTTGGCACAGTTACAGTTCATGAGTAGGAAAAGTTCAAAACGCTAATATTTTTTTAACAATAATGCTTATAACGTTCTTCAAATCAAAAAAAAAATCATACATACTACAATGCTTTTGACACTCACAAACAAAATATACATTCATGATAACGATTAAGATCGCAGATGGCGCACAAACTATATTCATAAAGTCTCGAAAAAAGTAGTTGGTCTTGATAAGTGAAGATGGCGTTCTTATCAAAAAGATAAAAAAAATTTTGGTCAAATTTCGACCAATGGGTGACCTCTAGTATACCTGGTAAAATACTGTCTGTTAAATGGTTAGCAAAATATAAATATAAAATACATATTTATTTTAGACGGTGAAAGTGTACTTTGAAGGCGGTTACCAGGACACAGCAATATATCTCTTGGAAAATTTACGACCTGACCAAATAATATCCGGGCCGGCCATTATTATGGACAGTTTATCAACAATACTAGTTGAACCAAGTTAGTATCACTTTGTTTTGTTCACAGAGAAGTTGTTAAAGGAATTGCGACCATTAAAATAAAGAAAGAACCCATTTGTAACATCGGTATACTACGAAACAAAGTATCCTATTCATATTATAAATGCGAAAGTTTGTGTTTGTTTGTTACTTCTTCTTGCTAAACCTGCTGAACCGATTTTCATAAAATTTGGCACACACATAGAGGGTAACTTGGACAAACACATAGGATAGTTTTTATCCCGAAGCAATGTTCCTGTGGGACCCATGCGAGCAACGCCGCGGGCAATAGCTAGTTTTAAATAGTTTGAGAAATAATTTACAATCTTACTTTCATGGTTCTTAGAGTTAAAATAATTTATGATCAAATATAAGGTTTGGATAATCCGTATAGCTAAATCGTTTGAGGAATAATTTACAATTTTATATCAGGCATTCGTATAGTTCAAAAATGTTTGAGATGTTGATGTTAATATGTTTTTGTGTCAAATATTAGTTAAATGTTACTCCACTGCAAGACACGAACAGACTGTAACCGTAGTTGATTATGTTTAGACTTACCACAAAAAAAACTCGTTGAATATAAGTTTGCACACGACACGAACACTGTCTAAAGTTAGATTCTCAACCAATAACATGCTGCCACGTCATTCACGTGTAGCATGTTATATTTGTGTGTCAATTTTAGAAAGTGTTTAGTTAAAAAGACGTCTAAACTTTTTTTACGGTGAGGCGGCCGCGGATAGCCTTCTTATTGAATATACTTAAGTAAGCGATAGTCTTTTACGTTGTCTTATGTGAGTTTTCTTTCTATATATTCGAAAATAATATTTTAGATTGCCAAGCTGAAATAACAAAGTTTGGTGACATCCGAATCACAATAGGTGCAGGACAGTCTAAAAACGTTGGTACTGAATTGGATTCCATACAACTGAGTATATTCTCACATAGATTCATGTCCATAGCGGAGCAAATGGGGAGGTAAGAACGTTTTTTTTAATTTAAATTCACAGGTTTGCATAAAGTGTTATAAATTTTGTATATATAAGCTTAGGCATACAGCATAAGCGGCATGTTGGATTATGTAGCAGACTGTCCGAGTCGCCGATCGCCTTGGCGATTCCGCCGCCTGCTATAGCATTTCCACTATATTTCTTGCTTCAGCAGCTTCATAATATAGAAAGGATAGGAAGAGAATAAAATGCGATGCGGTGCTTTTAACTATTGTCCCAACCTTAACAGACCAGTACAAGATCTTTAGTCGTTAATTTCAAGAGTCTTTGAAGACGGCGTTTTTGTATGAAAAGGGTAATGAATGTGGAGGAAGCCAGGCAGGGCTGCCAGGATCATGACGTTTGGCACCCGACACTCTCTGTCTACTCCGTAAGAGACTTAACGTGAAGATAGGTATGTATGTATGTAAAATCTTTAATCCAGGGTATATAATTGCAGAGTCCTTCAAAGAACCTCAATATCAGTAAACATTAAGGAGCGGTTGGATTTCTCCTGTGCATTATTTGGACCAGACGGTGGGCTAGTTTCCAATGCTCCCCATATTCCGGTACATTTGGGAGCCATGCAGGAGACTGTCCAGTACCAGGTATAAGCCTATTTGTTTATTACTCGCCTATCCCCACAACTTTTGCTAGCAATCTTATTTATCATATTTCCCTAATTAAAGAATTTTCGCTCCACTTCAATAAGTTGACCGGTTATTTTATATTTTTATTTTCATTTACTATTCCATAAGTATTGAAAATTTTGAGTAAATTGGTATGTTAGTGTTTCCTTGTATTGTAAAAAAACTAAAAACAAATCTCTCTCACAAGTGGCTATTAAGGTTATTTTTTCGGTTTCATCTTCGGAGGGTAGACATAGTCTTTCAAAGATTTTATGATATGTATTATTGCATATAAATATATTTTTTTATATTTTAAGTTAGCAAAAAGCATGGAGCTTTCTTGATGTTAAGAGACAATCGTTGCCTAAAGACACCACATATGTCGCTGTCTTATGACTGGGATTCTAAGCAACATAATATGCAAACCTATTGAACTTGTATGAACTGTACGAACTTGTACTGTGACTTGTACGAACCGTAATGAAACGCGAAAATGGCGGGAACTGGCCCTAGCAATACGTAAGATAAATGAAGTATTAATTAACTTCACCACTTCTATTCAATAATTTCCTGCGAATGTAAAATTGAAAATTGTGTATTAATGCAAATGTGGACAATTGTAGGTACCCGGGGAGACCTAGGTTGGTATTCCATGATCAAATCGATCGGATTGTATCCCAGGGTGGTGTAAAGAGTCGCTTAAACTAGCGTGTTTGTATGAAAAGAGTAATGAATTTTGAAGAAACTTGCCAGTTCTGACAGAATCGTGACGTTTGCAACTCAATACTCTCTGCCTAAAACTTGAGAGACTTGGCGTGAAGATATTTATGTTATAGATATTCCCTGTGTTGATCCGGGTCTCTTTTGAAGAATAAATCATCTGCTTTACTGCTGGGCAGCATGTAATAGGCGAGTATAGGTTAAATGGGTTGTTACCTAAAAGACTAAAGAACGAGGGCTGTGCAGCAACATGCCCGGCTAGGGATTCACCGCCTTACCTATTCCTGTCGCCATAATGGCTCGCTCACTCGCTCGGTCCGGAGGGTAGGATAGCCGGTAGACTTGCACAATGGGCTCCACCTCGGTCACAAGACAGCGACGCACCCACAATATCTATTGGGTCTACAGACTACGGCTATCTCTTAATCATACTCCATCAGCAAAGCTGTTCGCTTTTTCTATATCTTTTCATATAAAAAAGCTTATTTCCGTGTTGTCTGTAACAGCAGATGGAGTACTACCAAACTAATTTTCAGATGAAAGTGCGGGGAGACTCGTTAAAACCCGGAGACGTGATACTAGCTAACCATCCCAAGGCGGGGGGCTCTCACCTTCCAGACTTTACTGTTATGACGCCAGTCTTCCACAAGTAAGTAAATTTCTATTTGCTAGCGGCTCTGCCCGCGTATTGAAGTTAAATAAAGTTCTTCCGCGGGAACCTGTTTAGATATCCATATAATGAGCAGCTTATCAGTCTTCAGTCTTCTATCTCCACAAGCAAAGCTTTACCATAACATCGTTCAGTTACGACGTTGTGGAAAGACAAGGATATACACTTTTTCTTTCACAATACTAGGAAAGAAGTATGAACTAGCAAATGAGCCGTCGTAAACTAATAGCAAGGCTTCTGAACCCTTACTATATTTGCTACTTATCGCAGCTATATTTGCTAGCGTCCGTAAAAACATTCATAGGGCTGGCATACATGTATAGGTAAAAGCCCTCCAAAAACGGAGAGAAAAAAAGAAAAAAGAACAGCGTCCTTAAGTTTTGAACAAGAACTGTACTGGTACCCTAAAAAACCTAAATGTTCAGACTAAAAACATCGTATATTTCGATACGGAAACTGACGGTACGTAATCTATAGCAACTTGTTGAACATTAACGGCCAATGTTAATAATATGTCTCTAAAGATGGATTTCAAGCAATCTAGATAGCTGCGTATCCGCCGGCCTATCATATACCTCATTCCCATATTTATCCTGTGCACAGATATATTATTGGCAAGCGATAATATAAAAATGGATCAAAATATCAAACTTGGACAGCGAGTTTTGGATTAGGATTGATTATTAATATTGGCGTAAATCTAGTAAAATGCAACAATCTTATTGGGTGTTTTCGATCAGATCATCAAAACGGCCAATATTCTTCGTGGCATCTCGCGGTCACCACGCGGACATTGGTGGCCTGACTCCTGGCTCCATGCCTCCACATTCCACTTCACTGGCACAAGAGGGAGCAGCATTCAAGTCATTCTTATTGGTCGATGGCGGACATTTCAAGGAAAAAGAGCTGGTGGAAGGTAAACTTTTTAAATTAATGATGCCTTTTTAAAAGAATATCTACTTTTTGCTATTTCTTTACAGAACAAATGCGCATTAGGCGAGATTTTACCCTGCCACCAACGGGTGCGCTGAGATTTGAGATGGGGTAGCCATAAAAAATCTAGTTTAAAAAACTTTTTGATTGTCCAGGGATCCCATAATGAGACCCACGCTTGGTGAAAATGGTGGTCCCATTTTCCCTTTTCCCAGTACGCTCTTTCAATAAAAAAAATCTGTTCACATATGACAGAGAAATGTTTCTTTTTTTTCTTGTTTTTCTTTCTTATTTTTAAATTCGGTTAGAATGATAAATATATTGAGTTATCGTATTAAGGACTAATGTAATTTTACTATTTCAGAATTAAT
>NJDC01000224.1:491832-525303 GCA_002245475.1 Calephelis virginiensis | reverse complement strand
CGTCTAATAGTACCTACCCGTATATTTTTCGTATACAAAAAATAAGAAAATCGTCCTTTAACTACATCAGCATTTGTGAAATACTCTAAAAGTTTGACGGTTTGTACTTTATAGTGTAAAGTTTTGAAATCTGATTTTGGAAAAAGAGCATCAAAAGAATTAAGAAAGCTCGGCTAGACTATCATGAAATCATGTTCTCAATCGAATGACGAAATGACAAGTTACAGAAAGAAATGTACAGTTGTAATTAGAATAATAACAAAAATTAGTGAATAGGAAGCGTGAAAGAGAGTATGAAACTTGAAGACAGACTGAAAAACAATTTCGAGGAGAACACAAAACTCTTTTGGAGAGAGATAAAGAAGTCTCGAGGTTGTTAATTTGCCCTCAGAATTAATAGAATTATTTTCGAGTGGTATCCTTATATATCCTTGCGAGCACAGATGATATGCTAAAACGCTGGATCGAAATTTTCGGAGATTTTTATAAATGAATTTATGCAGGTCGCGAAATATTTATATTGAATAATTAAGAAATAGCGGAGGCATGTTATGTCGTTGTGGATGTGTGATGAAAGGTGATTAGAAGTATAAAAAAGGCTAAGAGAGTATCATAGCTGAGATGATCAAATTTTATCGTCCCGCCATTGGTGACTCTTTTTGAGTCCTTAAATTATTTTCACATAGTAGGCACAGAGTATCGAGTGTCACGTTTCACGATCTTTACAGACTTGCCTAGCTTCTACTTCAGTCATTACTGTATTCATACTAAGACCGGTGTGGTTTTGGAGACTCATTACACTACACCCAGAAACAATCCAATCAATATGATAGTGAAATGTCAACATAGGTCTTCCCGAGTACCTGCTTCCATCCACTTTCGCAAGTGAAGACAATACTGACATTGCCTATCTTTCATCTGCCAACCTTTCGACATAACCGAACAAACGGAGCATGCCCTTTCTCATTTTTACAACATTTTCTTTCAAACCCACTCTTTCTCGGTTCTCATTGTTACGAATGCACTCATTGTGCGTAATGCCACAAAATACAGATTTTCCTAGCGCTCACATTTCGGTCGCATTTATTGAATTTTCAGGCTTTTTCTGACACACTCAACTGAATTAAATAAACTACGTTGGAATATGCAAAGCACCATAACTCAAAACCTCGCTTTGAAATATCTTACCCATCGCTCCATTCACACTATTATCTGCACACATTCTACTTTCTATATCTGCGGTATACCTTCCATCATTGCTAAAAGATATACAATTTCATTCTCCGTTCTGTCTGAGTCTCTTACAAATATCATTACTTTGGAAAAGAACAAAGTAATGGTCTTTCTGGATTCTTTCTAATAAAACTCGAAGTACCTACCCGAAGACAGAAGGCGTGCGATCATTGTGTCAAAAGCAAGAGTTTAAGCATAGACTGCACCTCTAACTTGGTCATCAATTTGAGCAACAAAAGTGTATGGGCAAAAAGTTATAAGGAGGATGCAAGGGGTATCTAATGGAATATTACAGAAAGCTCAGGCCGGTAACAGGATGTTTGGATCAAGTGTTTTCGCGCCGCAAGTGGCCTAGAGAGTTTTCTGTGATTTTGTGGATCTCGAGGAAATATTTGAGGTACCAAAGTCTTTCCGAATATTTAGACGAGTGGTAGCATCACAACACTTTGGTTAGTTGTTAACATTAGCATCAAGTAGGACAGTTCGTTCTTATCAGCGTGCTTATTTATATTGTATTTGAACAAATGTCTCCAAAGCTTAACATCAATGAATGAGGAAATGTGTATAAATGAGAAAGTAGTCATAGAGATGATTGTCAGTTTTTAGCGCTTCATCAACTGAGCTGCCAACAGTGGTCACAGTGATGAAAAAGAAAGGAGGAAAGGAAGTGATAAGGATGTAAGAATTTCAGGTGACCTTGTGCTGAACAATATGAATGACATTTTTTGTCTCGGTAATGTTTTAAACAGATATCAAAGGTACACCACTGCTGTAAAAATGAGAGTATTGGAGCATTGTGTAAGCTATTTCATAACGGTTAAGGTAAGGGTGCTGGATAGCTTTGTGTAATTCTGTGCTTATCGTAAAGTTATTTTATGGAAGCAAAAGTTGGGTAATTCCGATAACGCGAAAAAGTGAGATAAGTGCGCCAGAAACCATACCGGCACGGAATATTTGCGACGTTACAGTCGCAATCAACATTCTCAATAGTGAGATCGGAGAAAGAGTATTAAAAGAATTTTTGATGTAAGCTAAGAAAGGGCAATAAGAGATCTATATTGAAAATTATAAAATAAGTCAAAACCAACTAAATTGAAATTATGCTTATCTGCGTTTTATTTTAAAGAAAAAGCAACGCTCGGAGTAAGTCGGTTTGGCAACGCCGCAGCCGCTGCGACACGTCTTAAGCGATTTTAGTTCGTACGCATTGCACATACAGATTTAAATTGCATAACACTTTAAGAGGTAACCTTTTTAGTTAAGGTAAGAGGTTGTAACCTTTAAAATATAGCACTTACAAAACCCTTTTGATAGGGTTTTCGCGAGGAAAGGGTATGGTAAGAAAACCCTTTCGTAAAACCCGTTCAAAAACACCTAAACGGCTTACCAGTCCGGTCCCTGGTTAAAGACAACATTAATAGTCGCAACTCAAAGTAAATTGTAATTTCTTAATGATAAATTTTATTTTGAATAATAATTATTAATATGTGTGTATTGTACAGTATATTCATTATTTTGTTTTATGATTTTATTATGAAGTTTATGAATATTATTTTAAAGTTAGGTATCATGTTAATGTTTCTACTGTTATTATTAATTTTCTAGAGGATTTTTTAATTATACTACATGTATCAAAATAATTAACCCTAGTTTTATGTACATGTGTATATTTCTACACCCAAATAGAGAAGTATAAATTAAATTGTTAATAACATCTAATACAACACTTATTCTGCAAATTAAATAAATTATAATTTTAAGGAAAGAAAGGTGGACCTTAGCAACGAAATAGATCATTAGGCTGGTGTCTTTGTGTCTCCTTGGTTTCTAATCATATAATTTGTTCACAGAGGAACCGGTGTTGAAGTATGGGGTAATTTGAATGCGCCTCGAGCTATAACATTATCAGCCCTAATATACTGCCTGCGTTGTATGGTCGGACATGACGTGCCGTTGAATCAGGTTTTTTCATTTTCTTATTGTATTTGAAGACAGTAGGGTGAAAGAAAGCTGAGAGGGATTTTTTAGTAGAAATAAATGCATGTAACTTAAACACACCTGATGATAATGAAGTAATGAAAATGGTAAATGGTGATCACTAATTTTTAAAATAAGAAAAAAAGTCATGTTAGGCATGTGGGTTAGTGCTTTTATGTACACATTTCAAATTTTTTTCTTACCTGATCCGGGGTCGAACCTGGGACCTCAAGAAGTTAAGTCTGACGCTGGGCCGCTAGACCACAGAGACTATCTTATAATATGAATGTTGAATTTCAGGGCTGTCTGAACCCTGTGAAGGTGATAATACCTTCTGGGTCTATCCTGGATCCGTCAGAGAGCGCGGCCGTCGTCGGAGGAAATGTCCTCACGTCCCAGCGCATTGTAGACGTCGTGTTAAAGGCTTTCCAAGTAAGAATATCGTTATTCACATAACTTTTGTTTATAAGCAAATGTATTACTTATGTACCTAAATAGGGTTTACTAGACCCATAAACTGCTAGTTGAATAACCATTATTTTATCTTTTTGCAGGATTATGATGATCTCATGAACCCCCTTTCATATGCCCATTTATTTATGTACTATTAATTTTATTTTCCACAGGTATGCGCTGCTTCTCAGGGCTGCATGAATAACTTGACCCTCGGCGAAACAAGTTGGGGATACTACGAAACTGTGGCCGGTGGGAGTGGGGCAGTGAGTTTAATACATTGTATCTATGTATATTAAAGGATAGCGCCCACTGTTGACGTGGCGGAGCATGTCGGGTCACAAAAAAAATGAGTGACAAAATATACTAGTGAAATAATTTAGAGAGCTGTATCAAGAAGCATGGTAAACGTCAGCTGCCGCTCTATATTTGTTATCTATCAACAAATTTTCATTGAAATTTTCTCCGTTATTTAAAAAGTATAAAAGATATATTTTTTTACAAGTGAATATAGTTTGTTTAGTTATAGGTTATTAATAGTAAATTTTTGTCAATAGGGTCCAGGTTGGCACGGAAGTGGTGGAGTCCACACTCACATGACAAACACCCGCATCACAGACCCTGAGATCGTGGAGACGCGGTATCCCATACTCGTGACAGCCTTCTCGTTGCGACCAAACTCGGGTGGACGAGGTATCCTTCTTAAAATAACTCTGGCCGGTTATAAATGAACTATAATTTAAAAAAACACACATACACATACCTTCTTTCTTTCACAAACTCTCTCTCACGCACACATACGCACACGCATCTGCTTTTTTTTGGAATTACTTAATGTGTTGCCAACCTCACGTTTTTAACAACTTCACCGAGCTTTGACACGCATCTGCACGCATATCGACGTGCGCAACTAACACGCAAGCACAATCGATTCATTTTTTGAGGGAATTGTCTTATTTTCAAACTGATTTTGCATTCTGTAAATGAATTTTGCATCTTTTAATCCACGCTCTTTAAGTTTAGTGTCGTTTAACGGGTAGAACAAATATTTGATTCCATTAAATGAGCAATTCAAAAATACAGAAGGAGTAGCTAAAAATGAGAGCGCCATCGTTTTTAACATACTACCACTCCACCAGGAGTAAATTATTTTTAAACGAAGAGTCGTTTTAATCGTGTTAGTCACAAAACGTGTAGTAATGTGTATTGTTACTTTATTTAAATTCTTAATCTATTAAACACCTTTTGAATACTATGTAAGGAACTTCACGAGACCAACTACGAATAGCTAGTTCGTTTTTTATAATCTTTGGACTAGGTATGTAAGACTCGGAAAAGAATACATTTAACGTGATAAAGTTGAAAAATGTTTATAAGATCTTGACTAATGTGGCTTTAGATATTTATAAAATAAAGGTTTTGACCGCCTCGTTGGTCGAGTGGCTAGCGTACACGCCTAAATACATCGACCATCCGCGAGGCTCGGGTTCGATTCCCGACGGGGGCAGGCATTTGCGTGATGAACATTTAGGTGTCTGCATTTCCGGGTCTGGGTGTTTATTAAATATATTCTAGTATCTATTTAAGTATTTCTATGTATTTGAATCGTTGACTAACACCCCATAACACAAGCATATAATTGGCTTACTTTGGGGTTAGGTTCAATTTGTGTGACTTGTCCAGGGATATTTATATATTTATTTATTTATATAATATATTATATTAATACAATCTTACCCGAGGTTGTACCATGTTCTCATTGTATTGCCAGATATAGACAAAAGTCCCATTGTTATTAATTTCTACTGTTTTTATACGGACTGTACTAATAACAGTAATAAATAAAAAAATAATTTAAGTTTCTTCGCATTAAGGAAATAATGACGTCATTAAACTAGAGATTAGATTGGTCAGTTGTTGTAACAGTGATGACGTCACTATCTTCTTAATACGGAAAATATAGTAACCATTTTAGTTCAATAAAGTTTGTGTTTGTCAAAAATTTATTTTAGGCCAGTGGAACGGTGGCGATGGGGTGACGAGGGAATTAATATTTCGGCGGACTGTTCAGTTGTCTGTGCTTACTGAAAGAAGAGCATTCCAGCCTTATGGGATGAATGGTAATAATTCTTTGTAGATTTCTATTGTTTATTTCAGAATGTCCCAATTTTGTTTTTGCAGTCAGGCACAATATTTCCTTTGTTCGCTAAGAAGAATACACCATCTGTCTCTCTACCAGGCAGATCGTAGGTAAAATGAGTCATCATCAACCAAGACCATTGTTGATACAGTGCTGTGCAACTTGCCCGGGTAGGTATCCTCCAAAATGGCTCTCATGTTCCGGTCTGGAGGGTTAAGTTCCGGCTAACTTGGCCAAAGGGTAGTGACGCACGTATAACATATATGGTGTCTTTGGGCCACGGTTGTTCCTCACCATCAGAGACAAAACAATCGCGTTATTCGCAGATCTCTCAAATAAGTCGATATTTTAAAGAGCACCTTTTTCATAGTGTTAAGGCCGTCATCATTTCGCAGATGCACCGCCCCTCATCGCTTTCTATAAAGTTAATATTTTCCGATGTACTTGCTAAGCAAATCAATAAGCGCAACTAGGTCATCCAGAATAAAACGAAGACAAAAACATCGTGAGGTCACGTTTTCAATTATATCGATCCCTATAATAGCTCGTGTCATTTTAGTCATCTTGCATGTTTTTTCCAGCGATATTTATCTTTCACTTAGGGGCACATTCTCATTACCAAACTCAAATTATAATTTGAAACACGTCAGATTTGCTGAATAAGTGTGAGCCTATAGTGTTTTTAATTAATTACATGTTACACTTTTGTTTCAGGGGGAGAACCAGGCGCAAGAGGATTGAACTTGTTGCAACGAACCGATGGCAGAGTTATAAACCTAGGGGGAAAATCTTCTGTAGAAGCTTATCCTGGGGTAAGTTGTTTTTTTATAGCATTGAAAGGAGTAAGTAAAAATATGTTCTGATAGTTAGAAATACTCGCCGCCTATCGACGTTTATCTGATAGACCGCCTTGTTTGCTGAGGTGTTAGTGTACACGCCTAACTCCACAAACTAACCACGAGGCTCGGGTTCTATTCCTGACGTTTGACTTGATTTGATGGGCAGTATTTGTACGATGAACATCAGTGGCGTGCGCTCCATACAGGCACAAAAGCAGTGCTTCTTCTGTAAATTGCATGCGCATTTACACATATAATTTTAACTAAACTGACTTTAATTGTATATACTAAACCGAATGATATACAAGTGTTTTTAACCGTTATTAATTAATTTCCACGCCATCTATACGAACATACACAGCAAACTCACAAAAGTGGCGCCGTATTTGTATAACCGTGGCCCAAAAGCTCGAACTAGATGTGCCTTAGTAATCTTTGCAAACAAGCGAATGCGAATACCTTCTGGTTCCCCCAAAGGAACGTACCACGAGTCCGGAGTGATTATTTTGTTCAGTCTGGAACATAGTTTCCGGTGAGTTTACACAAACGGTGTTAAGAAAATAGCGATGGAATCTCTAAAACGAGTTTTTATTTCTGCGATTTGACAGAAATCGCATTTTTTGCTATCATTATTTCATATAGGAATTGTATTTTGTCAGCTTTTAAGTAATTTTTTTGTTACAGGACAAATATATTATGAACTCGCCCGGTGGAGGTGGTTATGGGAGACCGGTGGGTGACACAGCAACAAACACACAAACAGATAAGCAATACAGTGAGTTCTTGGAGAGAGGAAGTGTTTTCGAATATAGAAGTGCACAAGAGTCCGTTTAATAAGAAAATGTCGTTTATGTGTGTTTTACTACAGCAGATGTAAAAATATATTTTTACAAAATAGAAAGAGTAAATTCACGAGTAAGAGTATTCAAAAAAAATAATGTTTCCACATTATGGGTACTAATTTAAAATTATAGATTTTAATTAAAAACAAACTTTTAACGATTTAAAATAATGGGGTTGATCTTACAGTGTAAGTTAGGATTCATTGAATTTGGTAAAGTATTTAGATTGATAACCATTGTTTGTATTATCGCAGCCTATTACTGCATCAATGTTGATTAAATAGTAGATACAAGTGTCTATCGACATGTATATTACTTTTCTACATTATAAAAGATTATGTTAATATCTTTGTTGTGAATAATCTATATAATAATGAGGCCATGAGAACCAGGATGGCCTAACAGTTTTTTTTTTACAGTATTGATTTTATGATTCAAGGCCTCAGAGAACCATAGTGGCCTAACTTTTACAATATTGTGTCTCATGATTTGTTACAATAATTGTAAGAAATCGTAAACTACATAGATAAAAATCAAAGCCACTTTTCGTTGTGACGTTATAACTCAAAAATGGGCTCACCTGGCCAAACCAATTGTTTAAGCTTTCTTCGGACTATTTAGTTGATGGTTTATGTGAAGTTTTTATAAAATTGGTCGAGCGGTTCTTAATTTTTTGTAACAAATGAATTTAGTAAATGGCGGATCGTTTTGTTAATGGGTATTTTCTGTCAAATTGAAACTTTTTCAGTTGTTTTTTTCTTTTTCGTTTTGTTGTCTTATGTCATTCATGCGGTCATGTACGTAGCGAAGCACGTACCGGGTCGCTAGTTTTATTATAATTGTCAAACGTCAAAAACGCAATTTACTTGTATGAGTCACGTGTAAATTATACTGAAAATCATTTGGTACACGTTTTCATGACAATACGTTTTAAAGTTTTTGCCAGCCATATATGATAACCAAAAAGGACCTAACTAATAAATAAAATAAATATAAACTGTTGGTTGTTGCTAGATACTTGGCACGCAGGCTGGGTTTCAACGCTGGCTGCTAGCTTACATATTATACAGAGGGCTGATATCTTTTACTGTCCTGGCATATATCAGCTGTTATTGTTTCCACATTTACAATGTTATATTAATTTTAAATCACATGTTAATAACCGCACATGATCCCTGTGATATTTTAAAGTCATGATCAAAGGTCGCTACTTCCATAACTGTGGTAGTTCAAAATCTCATTAATAATTCTCTTGGATCTACTTAAAACATTTTTAAACATATTTTTGAAACAGTTTAAGATAGCACAAACTTGAATACATAGGCGTTGAACACTGACAAAAACGCATAATGCAGATTTAACTCACATTTTTTTTATACCAATTGTGTTTATACTAGTTTAAGAAAAGAGTTCAAATATTATTTACAACTGGATGCTAGTTGCGGTTTTTTTCGCGTATCCTTTGAAACAGATATAAGTAGAGTATATATTTTTTGGGATCTTAGACTACATATATTGCAAGCTTTACAACGATTGGTCGTCAGCGAAAACATACGCCAAAAAAATACAAATATTTTATAAACTGTACTATTTATGTTGTAGAAAAAAAGAATTTGTATGTGCCTTAGAATGACGTATAAATATAACAAGCTAGTTTAAAAATCAAACAAGCATTTATAAACATTTTGAGATGAGTATCAAATGTTCAAATCATGTTACCAACTTTTAACGAAGTCTTATACATAGTGCAATATTAATGGTTTTAATAATGGTTCTTAAATTGTTGATTTTTTTGTTATTAGTTATTAAGAAAAAATGGCCATGTGAAAGACAATAAAACAATTTATTAAATACTATTTCCAATATACACATTTTATATAGATACTAGTATATGAATATTATATTTTTTGTTATTTCTTTTGCACAAACTTTAAATAAAATAGTGAAATAGAGTAAATGGATTTTATTTTTAACCACGTATACTTTTACTTATAAAAATAAACCTATTCGAATTTTAAGTTTAACATTCTGAAAATGTGCGACAAAAGATAAGGATTGCTTAACACTTATTTATGCACTACAAAAATAAATAAAGTAAGAATCTTCACCCATATCCCCGAAGAGGTAGGGTGGGTAGCTGGTTGTGCCTCTGCAACCAGCTACCCACCCTACCAACCCACGACTAGCCGAAGACACTAAATTCCACAATGTGTGGCAAATGGGTGGCAAGCCTATCGCCAACCGGGCACATATCCAATCCCAAGCAATGTTATTTTAATAGAAAATTTGAAAGACCGCATTTTATTGTTTTTGTTGCCCGACCCGAGAATCTAAGCTGGGACCTCATGAATTCAAATCCAACACCTGGACCGCAAGACCACAGAGGCGATAAATAATAGATGAGATCAACAAAATTAATTATCAAGAATATTTTTCTTACTATTATAAAAAAAATATAAATTTTGACTAATTACTAGTGACAGCTAGTAATATGATATTAACACAAACAAAACCTGGCAGGATACAGGATAAAGATTTAGCCTTAAACTCTCTTAATATGTCCAGTTACGAGCTGTGATCGTGAAAAGGACGGTACACCTGTCATCTGTAACATCTTACAGAGGACAGGTCGTAGTTACTCTACGTCTCTATTCAGGAATCACATATCACACCCAACTTTCCCTTTTTAGATCGCTGTGGTCTAGCGGACGGAGAAAAGAAAGAAAACGAGTATTTTTTAATTTTCTAATCAAAATAACTTTCTCAGAGACTTGTTACATGACTGCTCGGCGATAGGCTTGCCACCTATCACATTGTGACACTTAGTGTCTTCAGCTAGTCATGGGTGCCTTAGCTGTGCCCACAAAGTACATTAAACAATAGGTCTGTTGTGAATCTGCCTACCTATTGGCGGATATGCGAGTGAATATACATTGGCTCAAACCTCCAATACTCTGTTTGTCATGACACAGTGACGCACATTCCTCCATAAGAGCGAACGTATTTTATGAACAACTTATATTTTTCCTTGTCCCAGGAATAATTTTATGATATCGTATAGCTGTCTCTGATCTTTGAGAAAAGTCTTATTATCTATTTAGTAAAGTCAAACTTATCCTGAAATATCCTATTGTTTTGATTATTTTTTATTTTCTTTCTATTGAGTACAATCAAATGTCCCTATAGTAATAGAAATATCAGTAAATAAATGACTTATGATAAAAGCTACCAGAGATACCGCAACTTCAAAATAGGACGTCAAGTTTAAGAACTTTGTTGTTTTTTGAATTTTGTTCGATAGCTATATTAATAGTTGTGTTTAGTTGCTTTAAATTGCTTGGATTATTCATTGGTCATATTAAATTTTTAACAATTTAACAATTAAAATGGGTATACCCACTCAAGATAGGTGACGCCTAATTTATTTAACAATAATATTTCTTGTTGAACTGCAATTAATATACTAAGCATGTTCCTTTAAAAAATAAATTATAGGTCATCAACTCCATTGTGATAGTGAAAAGGAACGTTTCGTTAATGCCACACGTAACATACTACAACGCACAAGTCTTATTCTACTAATTTTTTAGTTAATTTTCCCCTTCCTTAGGCCAGCTAAGACCTTTAGACCATGCTGCCACGTCTTCCGTATTAATAAATTCTTTTTAATAGTCATAAGTCATGTCAAGGTCTTGAGTTAAGCGGCGGCCTCGTTACTCATGCTCATTTATTGAGATTTGGCGGCAACGAGAAAATACACGATACACTAATTTCTTCATGCATATTTCACTTGTGCACTTTAACTGCGCGCGGGAAACATTTGACCCCCCAGGAATGTTATCAACTGTTCGAGGCTCTTGGAGGGTCATACTGGTGATGTGAGGTCGACCATGTCGAACGTGCTGAAGGTCCTATGTCCGGATGATGTGAGTGTGGACTCCACCTATCACAGAACGCGGCTTGTGTTCTGCCTGGGGAAGACTGTAAGCAGCCTAGCTTCGACATGGTGGAACGCATCATCAACTCGTTCTCAAACAAGGCACCAGGACTGGATGGCGTTACGGCTAGGATCATCAGGGAGGCTTTAAAGGTGGCTAGTTGTAAGATCTTAGATGCGATGAGGGATGGAGTATTCCCCGAGGTGTGTAAGATAGGGAGAATGGTAGTCATTCCGAAAGGTAATGATAAGCCCTTGACAGACCCTAAGGCATATAGGCCCATCACCTTGTTGCCAGTCTTGGGCAAGGTCTTAGAGAGGGTCATGTTGCTATGTGCACCGAAAGTGGTCTGCAACGTATCGGAGAGGCAACATGGCTTTACTAAAGGGAGATCTACGTCTACAGCACTGGATGCAGTTATCGGTAGGGCTCGAACCTCAAGAGCTGTCTATGTCCACATCGTATGCCTGGATATATCGGGGGCCTTCGACAACGCCTGTTGGCCCGTGATACTGCTGAAGGCGAAGCAGAGGGGATGCCCACCAAACATTTACAGAATGTTGGCGAGCTACTTCTCGCAACGGTCAGTAGGCATGTTCGTGGGAGGCCAGGTGGTGTGAAAGAGGGCGACGATGGGCTGTCCACAGGGGTCGGATCTGGGCCCTGCGGTTGGGAACCTTCACCTAGATGACATGCTTGTCTTGCCAATGCCCCCGGGCGTGGAATTGGTCGCGTACGCTGACGACGTGAACGTGGTGATAGAGGCGAATTCCAGGAGGGAGATCGAGAGAAAGGCGGAAGCTGCGTTGAAGGAGATTGTGGAGTGGAGCAGAAGAAATCGCTTCACTTCCTCCCCTGCTAAGACGAGAGCGATTACTTTAACGTGCAGGCTAAAGATACCTCCACTGATCCGTATGGAAGGCGATTCTATTAGGAACGTCGACCATGTGGTCGTTTTGGGGGTTACCTTGGACTCTAAGTTGTCATTCGCGCGGCATGCCACGGATATGGGGGAGAGGGCAAGCAGGTGCTTTGGTAAGATCTCGCGGATCACTGCTGCAAGTTGGGGTGTCAGATACCCGGAATTAAAGACGCTGTACAAGGGAACTTTTGTGTAAGCATATGCGGCCGAGGTGTGGTGTGACAGAGTTGGGATCTACCCGGTGCGTAGTGCCCTGCTGAGGACGCAACGGAGGTCGTTAATTCTCTTGACGAAGGCTTATAGGTCCGTGAGCACGACTGCCCTGCCTGTGCTGGGTGGCGTGCTGCCATCGGACCTGCAGGTCAAATTGTCGGGGGAAATAGCGAGAGGATCAGTTGGCTTAGATGGAGTGGAGGCCAAGGCGTTTAGAGGGAGGGCGATGGACCGGATGGTGGAAGAGTGGCAGGAGCGCTGGGAGAGGAGCGATGACGGCCGCGACCTTTATCGCTGCTTTCCTAGCGTGGCGAGAAGAATGCTTGCAAAGTGGGTGGAGCCGGATCACATCACGTCCCAACTGCTGATAGGACAAGGGTGTTTTCGAGGCAATCTCAGGGACATGGCCTTGAGCGATTACGTGGAGTGCTTTTGTGGCGCCGACATGCAAGACGAGTATAGAGATTACGTACTGTGGGAGTGCGGAATGTATTCCGACGCGCGAAAAATAATGCTGGATGGTTTGGAGAGGACGAAGGAGGGGCCGGTCTACTTCACGGAGCTTGTGAACACACCGGCGAGCTACCGGCTGTTCACGGGATTCGCGCAGGCATGGTTTAGGAAGCGCGGACCCCTTGAGGTTGAAATGTCAAATGGCTGATTAGGCAGTTCGGAAGTCGGCGAACAAGTGTCGTGATTGTGGCGTCGTTCCCAACTGGTAAGGATCAGACCGCCCCATAATGGGGAGAAGGTCAAAAGGACAATAGGTTGAGATAAAAAAGAACCCTACAAGTCAAGAAGTACACGGGAAAGAGAGCCTTAGAGCAGATCCCGTACACCTCCCGCGTTTCGGCCCTTATAACCATGATGGTTGGTAGGGCCATGGGAAGTGGAGGGTATTGTGCACTTTAACTGAAGAAAATTGAACTAATTTCCATCTGCATTAACTTATTTTACTCATAATTTACACGAAGTTCAATAATTACAAAAAAAAAACGAACATTCACAACGGCGCCAAAAAACTCCCTATTTTTCTATATAAAGAAGTCTCGGTTTTCTTTATACCTTTTAAACCGAAAAGTTATTTGATGATTCTAGTCTTGAATTCTCCTAGTAAAGTCCAACTTATCCTGTCAAGAGTTATGATCTCCAGCTGCCGCTAACGCCTCCCTGTGTTCATAAGCCCAGAACCCTTGCAGCTCCAGGAGTATAGACACTGCGGTATGACCGTGGCCGCTACGTATTAGATCCTGGAGCGTGATTCTTGACGGATGCTCTGGACGAATCATGTCGAATATTTCATCTTTGACGTCATCGAAATTAACTGGTTCAGCCCCATGAGCTACCATTAGTTCTTGTATAGCCTGCAAAGAAAAAATGTCACATCGTCAAAATAATATTAGCTCTTGCTCATTGGCTCCTCTCGTCCTGACCTCCTTTATGGCAAGCACCTCCCTCACTGGCACTGTGACCCATGACTAGTTGGCAGTTTTTCGACGATTCGTCAGGATTGATATTAATTTTTGTCGCCATAAATTTGTTCTTATCTTACCACTGACGTGTTCCAGTTTGCAAAGAAAAGAAACTTGTAAACTAATTGACACATGACGCCAACATCCCAGTTTCAGAAAGCAACGCCCCAATAACCTTTGGTGACCCTTCGACGTGCATTTCTTGTTACTATCAGAAGGTTCGTCTTTTTATTAGTCTACCAATTCTATAAAAAAATGAATGAACCTTTTAGAGATGCTAACGCCACAGGGAAAAATTAAGATCTTTCAAACCAAGCAATGAGTGCTTCCTGGAAACCGTCATTGTATATAATAAGCTATGCAGCTATGTAGAACTTATATAAGTAGACATTTTTATGACAATATATCAATAAATAAAGAAACAAAAATTTCGACTACCACTTAGCTAGGTGGTGGCTCAGTTGGCTAAGGGTGTTGACAGAGTACATGTTAGAAGGTTTTTAGTTATAATACAAGTCCATACTGAAGATTGAAATCTAAATAATTTATTTTACATTTTCATCCTTCAAAAATAAGTTAGTCTTTTGTGAGTTAGGTATGCTGACCATTGCCATTTTATACTAAATAAACTAACCTTGAAGAAATAATTCAGCGTGAATGCATCCAAGTATCCCTGGGAGTTGATGTCCAAGACTCGGAAGAGGTACGCCAAAGCGGCGGGCTGGCGGCGATTCTCCAACGCCAGGACCAGGTCCAGATAGGTCTTGTAGTCGATCTCGCCATCGTACGTCAGGCATTGTTGGAACACACGCTGTAGAAATGCCCGAGTTAAAGTTCCAGAACCATAGCTGTAAATTGTTAATTAATTTTTACATAATTTTATTCTTAATCTGGATATGAATACAAACTTTTATATAACCACCAATAATGAAAGAACTTATGATCAATACTCGACGTATTATTATTAAAGTGATAAGTTAAAAAACTTCTTCAGCGTCATTGTGCACTTTTTTTGGAATGGATAAAAACTTCGCCATCGCCTCTGTCGTCTAGCGGTTCAGTTGTTGGACTCGACTGCATGAGGTCCCGGGTTCGAATCCCGGGTCGGGCAACAAAAGGAAAATTGGGTTTTTCCAAATATCTAATAAAAAAAAATGTTGCTCGGGATAGGATATGTGCCCGGTTGGCGATAGGCTTGCTACCTATTACATTGTGGGACTTAGTGTCTTCGGCTAGTCGTGGGTGCCCTGGTTGTGCCTCTGCCTAGCTCTTCTGCCTATATGGGCGTGAAGATAAAAACTTCTAAACTCGAGTCAGGACACGTGACCTGATCGAATATTCGTAAGACGGCGCAGGGCGCTTGTGCGAATGTTCGTGTTGTCATGTTTGTGTACGATAGCGCAATAAATGAATATTGTATTCTTCCATATAAATTATAGTACTTTCATACTGATAATTATAGCAATTCGTGCAAAATTATTCCCTAACCTTTCCAAATATCAAAAATGCACAAAGTTATTATTCAAGTTTTCACTTTTGCCGGCACTCCCGGAGTGCACCCGTCGTTTTTTTTATTAATTGAAATGTAAGCTATTTCTTCTATACAACTAGTTTATTTTAAAAGTAAATAATAAAACAAAACTCACCCTGCCAATTCATTGATACTAAGCATGCCATTATGATTTGTATCTAAATTAAGATACTGTCCATAAACGCGTAACGCTGATGCAGCGCTAAACCAATTTTGTTCTTGCAATTCCATTGGTAGATCTTCATCCCGCAACTGAAAATATTTGCTGTGAGTGTAATATTTTTACTAGAGGTTGATCGTGGTTTTCATAGCAATCGAATGTATACATGTTGCTTATAAAATAGAAAGATGTGAATTTCCCCCGTGTTGAGTGGAATGGGCCATCTGCCTCTCTGCCAGGCAGCTCGTAAGCTCGAACTTAAGTTGAACTATAGGCCTAACATCCCGACCACAGGACAGTGGCGCAACTGTAGTATCTATGGTATCTATAGGCTCTCACAGTTATCTGTTACCACTAGGAGAGACTTGTGCTTGTCCACTGACCTTGTGGTTGGTCAATGGTGCAGGTACCTTCAAAACTGAACACGAAAGCTATGAGCACTGACAGCATATAGGAAAATTAATTACAACAGTAGTAGAAATTTAGTGCGAGTCAACCTAAAACTAGGCATAATCAGTGACTGTAACAATCAAATTGACTCTCGTCTCATAGTTGTTTACCATAAAACACCAACTAACCGTAAGACTTGGTTTCTGTGATCTGTTGCATTTGTATGAAGAACATTAAGATGTTTGTTGAATTTATTCCAGATCTATTTATGAATTTCTATGTTTAATATTGTTGACTAACACCCAAGACTCAATAATTTGCTTACATTAGCGTTAGATTAAATTTGTGTAACTTGGCCAGGTTTAGTATCATGCATTTCTAAAAACAAAGATTGTTTCAGATGTCAATATCTGACAGTCATGCAGACTGTACACATACAAAAGGCAATCCTTAGAAAAATGGGCACTCACACACATAAAATACCGATATTAATAGTCGCAGTGACACATCTATATAAATGAATGATGAAGTTGGGCGCTTTATTTTATCTTCTTAGACTGCCAATAAAAAAAAGATGCCAAAAATGCCAAAAAAAGATCAAGAAATCTGACAATCTGGGAATAATTTATTAGGCGATAATCAATGACTCTAGGAGTTAGAATATATTTCAGTAAAAACAATATAACTTAAATTATTTAAATTTTACAATATGTAGTAAACCCACTTACCTCAAGCAAATCATCTAAGAAAGAGCAGGACAAAACATCCCTTATTCTTACTCTCCCAACTCTGAGAGGATCTAAAAAGAACAGAAACTTTCTGGCAGCAGTGCACACATAGAATGATGTGAAAGAAGAGTCTAATCCATCTAAAGCAGCAAGAGTTGGAACTAGCTCCGCGATATAGCCCTCAAGGTCCTGAAAAGTAATTCAATGAAATACAATAAATTGACCTTAAACAAACAAGACTTATCTTAAATGTCCTGCTGTCTTTGTCCAAGACGAAGTTCTAGGAACACTGAATCGACTAGGTGTTGTTGTTGCTTTACTTCAATGTTTTGACTGCTGATTGACTGATACCGCCAAAGAGCGCTACTTTCCGATACTAGACATTTATTTAATCCTATTTGATATCTTCGATGTGGCCAAATGTCTCATGTTGTATAATTGTATTTAAGACAAATTTAAAACAATTATACTAATGATGAGTACAGTAACCTGATGAGCACTGGGAAGCACAACAGTGTGGTGTTTTGTAGTCACAGAAATAGCATACTGAACTGTTAGTAAGAGTTGTATTTGTTTAGCTGCATGTAAAGGATATATTTATAGTAATTTTTATATAAATCTATGAGTAAAAGTAGGTACATGCAGAGTTGGGCAAAATGTAATCAGATTAAAGTTTAAGGTTTGCGATTACATTTTGTAATCTTCAATCATGATTACAGATTATAGAAATTAATTGTGTCGGTGATTAATGATTATTAGTTTGTAATCGTAATTTTGATTACTTTTTGATTACTCTTTTGATTAAAGCATATTAACTACATTTAGAAAATCGAATAATAAAATCAATATTAATTATTTCATAACATAATCATACTCATTTTTGATCAGTCTCATGAATTTTTATTTAGTTATTAATTTACTAAATAAAATAATAAAAAATAAATAAGAAAGTAATTAAAAAATATTTGTTTGTGTGCTATTTGGAGCTTAAATTAGATTCACTGTGTATTGGTCTGGGCTCCTTAGTAGAATAGACCATATTCTGCCTTCCTGCCAGGCAGCTCATAAAAGGCGAACATAGGCTTACCGTCACTAGCGCCGAGACATACTAGGCGCCTACTAGGTGGTAGAGTTTTGCAGCAACTCGCCCGGATTGCTACCACTGCCGCCATGATGTCAGTGCTTGCCGTTGACGTGTTCCGGTTCAGAAGGAATGACAGCCGGTAAACTTAGTTTTGCTTGAGGCCTAACATACCGGCCTTAGGTTGGCAACGCACCATTACCATTTTTGGTGTCTCTAGGCGGCGTGAATTTCTTACCACCAGAATATATGTCTGCTCGTTTGCCTTCCAATGTTTTAAAAAAAAACAACTTCAAAAGTACCCTTGTTTCAAACATCTCTTTGGTAAGTCTGTGGGATTTTGGTAAATTGGTGATGGTTGCATTTGAAAATGCACCCCATGCACCGTATCTTCGTTTCAAAATGCAATTGAACACGTGAAACATCTTTTTTTGAATTTGTTTAAAGATTTAAATAATGAAAGAATAACATTCTGCCTTCCTGCCAGGCAGCTCGTAAAAGGCGAGCATAGGCTTACCGTCACTAGCACCGTGACCTCCTACTAGGAGGTACAGTTTTGCAGCGACTCGCCCGGATTGGTACCACTGCCTTACCTATTCCTGCCGCCACAACGTCAGTGCTTGCCGTTAACGTGTTTCGGTTCGGAGGATAAGGTGGCCGATAAACTTACTTTTGCTCAAGGCCTAACATTCCGGCTTCAGGTTGGCAACGTACCATTACCACCTTGGGTGTCTCTAGGTGGCGTGAATTTCTTACCATCAGGAAACTTGTCTGCTTGTTTGCCTTCCAATGTTATAACAAAAAAAACAACTTCAAAAGCACCCTTTTTTCAAACATCTCTGCGTTAGTCGGTGGAATTTCAGTAAATTGTTCATGGTTGCATATGAAAATGCATCCTCCTTATCTTCCGAACCGGAAGACATCAACGGCAAGCGCTGATATTATGGCGGTAAGAATAGGTAAGGCGGTGATACCATTCCGGGCGAGTCGCTGCAAGACTCTACCACCTAGTCAAATGTCACGGTGTTAGTGACGGTAAGCCTATGCTCGCCTTTAAAGAGCTGCCTGGCAGAAAGGCAGATAGTCTATTCTGCAAAGGAGCCCGGACTAACACGGGGAAAAATATAATATAGTCATATAATCAGATAACTGATTATTGTAATCAAAACTAACAATTACAAATGTAATCATGATTGAGAGAAATCAGATTAAAAGTAATCATGATTGATGTAATCATGATTACTTTCAATGAAATTATTAATCTGATTACAAAAGTAGCTGATTCCACATCAACCAGCCAATTTAGTTGTGTTTACAACTACAAGATGAAAAACAATTATAATGTGGTAATTTTTTTTTAATTTTCACATGCTTTGCCAACTTTGAGAGAATTTAATTTATTAAAATGTTATGTTTAGAAACAAATGAGAAGTTGCATTTTTAAATGTAAAATGTCACCAGAAGAAACTAAAGCTTCCTTTAAACTTGTCCAGGTCTTGTGTATTTCTACAAGTTATCCTACCTTCCCTCCATATCTGACACAACAACCATGAGCACTGATATTATGAAATTAAACAGTGATAATATATGGATATACCAACAATAATTAAGGTGTTTGAAATATCAGTGCAAAATATGCAGGATATGGCAGGAAAAAAAGAAATTATAGGTGCAATAAGGATACATAAATAAACAAAAATAACAAATATGCTGTAATTACTTACATGTTCTGTAAGGTACCCTTGGCCAGTGACATCATACAGAGAAAGACCTATCCTGGTCTGTTGTAGCCACATCCGCCTCATGATATAATTGAACAGAGAGACCACTCGAACAAGACCTACACCCCCTTCTGCAGCTTGCAGGCGACCAAAAACTTCAGCTGTGAGGTATGGCCTGGAAAATATGGGTGAAAGTGATTAATACTTGCAATTTTATTTAAATTATATTGGTATTTATTTGAATTTTGTGAGTCACTCAAGGCCTTTTAGAATATATGTTTATTTATCTTGTGTACTCTCAGTTACAGGAATTTAAGAATAAATTTAGATAGTTTAAACAAATTTTACACTATCTAGTTAAAACTTAATAATGGTATTTGAATTTCACAATTTCTTGTGTGATTAGAAGACGAAATCAATGTTTAACTTAAACATAATTATTGATTTATCTATAAATATTAAAGAAAGAAAAAGGGTCAAGTGGTTTAAAAGCAGTGTGTTTGTACAAAAAGTGTAACGAATATGGAACATTGGAGGATTGTAACATGTAGCACTGAATACTCTCTGCCTATAGTACAAGGATTTTGCTACACACTAAAAAGTAAAATATTCAGGAAAGCAAAGCACCTAGATATTGATCTATGGTGTTTATAGGCCACGGCTGTCTCATACCATCAAGTGAGCAATGAATTTTTGAGAGTCAGAAAACTTTATTCACATTGACGATAATGTGGTCCTTGTGCTTGTAGATACAAATTTAAAATAAAAATTTTGTTGATAGTTTTATGATTGTTGTATTTTTGGCCCCACACTGAGAAGATCCGACAAAAAAACTCAGTCAGCTATTGTGGTGAGCTTATTCACTGTCTTGTGTCATAAAACGGAAAGAGTATCAGGATAACTGCAAAATTAAAAATAATTAATAATTACTTGTACTTAGGTTCTGCTTCGTCTCTGATTTTTCTAAATTGTTGATAGTCAATAGGGACATCATCACTTATGGACATACTAAACTTTTTACTCGATTTTTCAAGGTAATTCCACAAATGTTTCAATTCATTGTTATCCAGTAATTCTTTACTTTTCTTTTGTAAAAATTGAGCTCTAGTCTCTTCTCTCAATTTGTGTGCTAAAACATCGTCAGGACGTGGTAGTTTGAAGTAAAATCTTGGTATTTTTTTGTAGGATTCAGAGTTCTCATCAATTTTTGGTTTATAAAGTTGCTTGAAGGTTTCCACTTCCAGCTTTTCGCTTTCTTCTTTTGTTATACTTGTATTAGTATCTGAAAATAAATGTCTTTGTTACAGACGGGTACATACCGTAACAACACATTTTTAATTATTTTTACTTTAGTTTAAGCTATAAAGGTACCTTCTAATTTCCTAATATATTTTCGTAAGCGATTTTTTAGCATTTCATTGACATTATTTTCTTTACTGATTTTTTCTGTTGTATTGATTTCACTGGAAGTCGAGTGTTTAATTTCCACACTTTCAGTTTCTTGATTTATGTCCATTTTATTTTAAAAATCGTTTATTTAATTTCTATCACCTAAAATCACCTAAAAAACAAAAAAAAATTGTACATTATTTGATTATTTGTGACACTGACAGTGACAACTAACTAAAGTCATTCTTTGTTTTTTTAAAGTTAAGTTGTCTCTTTCTAGTACCAGCTAAGACCATTTGGCCATGCTACTACGTCGTCCGTATTGATAAATTCTTTTCTCGTTATTTATTCTAAATTCATTTCTTCAGTTTCTTGTTATCTCATTTTCCTTCTTTTTGAATAGTTATTTCCTTTACTAAGTTCAAAGTTATTTAAGTCCTTGAATACAAACTTTGTAATTCCTTAAAATTTTCATGTTATTTTTCTCTGTTAATATATTTTATTATATGTTATATCCTTGAACAGCATTATATATTACACACAAATTATATAACTAAAACTCTGAACGCCAAAATCATCTTCTTTCACGATGGCACCAAAACTTTTGTGTAAAAATTGATTTTATTAATCTTTTGTTTTCCCTTTATCTCGTATACTACGAGTAGTTTTATTTTATGTAAACTCATATCTTAATATGTATTTCGTTTCTTTAACTAGTTTCGTCTTCAATGTTCTTTCTTGTTTAAGCCTCTGCCTCTTCTATCGTAATAAAAAATTTCCTAACTCACTTACACTATCATAATTTATTTACAGAATCATATCTACACATCACTGAGTAATATTATAAATTTTATTATATTATTAATTTACATTTTTATTTTATAATATACATACATATTCATCTTAGAGATTGGATGAAACCCACAGAGTATAGTAATAATTCTTTAAAATGAAGCCTTTGAAAAGCGTGCCTTCAACTTTTTTTTTAAGTTCGTTTGTCCCTTTCTGGGACCTGCTATGACCTTTAGGCCGTGTTGCCACGTCTTCCGTATCCTTCCCCTTTCGACCGTTCCCACATGGTTCCCACCAACCTCTTGTGCTTTTTAATAAAGTCTACTGAGCACAGGCTAAGACCAAAGGCCTGAGCTGCTGCTTGCTGCCTATATTTGGAAAAAAGCGTAATATGTTCGCAAATTCGAAATTGATTTGTTACTGACTTTTTTGACATGTTTATTTATTAATAAATAACCTCTGGACACGTTACCCAAATTCAAAATAACCCCAACGTTCGAAATGTTTACGCCATTATGGACAGTTAGTTTACTCTTTGGTTTACGCTTGTGCTAGGCAACGATGCTAATACGACATAGAAATACTTAAATAGATACCAGAATAAATTTAATAAACACACAGTCCGGAAATGCCCCGTCAAGAATTGAAACCGAGCCTCACGGTTGGTCGGTGGGGTTAGGCGGCTACGCTAGCTCATCAACTGTATGATAACTGGCGAACATAGGTACTACATTAAATAACATTTTTTACCAAGTCTGTTAAGTTCTTATTGCTTTGTGAAGTTTAGATATTATGAAGGTACTATCTCGGAAATTGTGACTATTTGGAAAAAAAATCTCATTTTGGAAATTATTTTTTTGTACATAAGATTACGTAGCCGGTAAATTAAACTAAATATTTTAGCCTTAACATGGCCATAAACTACTTACTTTCTAAGTACCTATGTCTTTGGATGCTTTGAGCGGCATTAATTTAAGTTCGTAGGTACTATACAATGAAAATTCATATTATTCTATGCTCATGCATCAGATTTTAAGAATCCATTTGATCTTAATTAAAAAAAATATTAACCTAAACATAGTTTGTACAAAAAAATCGTATTAAAACGGTGTGTTTATTAAAGATATTCTAGTGTTTGATTTGGGTATTTAAAAGGTTAAAACTCCATTTTTTTAATAACTCTATTAGATAAATCTACTGGGTTTGTTTTAATAGTTGAGAAATAAAATCGTAGCCATTGACTTTTGGTGTAGAGATTTTAGTATCATTATTTTCGAAACATACTCGTTTGACTACATTAATATATTACAAAAATCCAATCACCATCACTCATCTGAAAGTTTTTGCCCCATAGCGCCAGTGCTCGCAATTGTTGCGTTTCTTGATGGAGGTTATAGTGGACGCTAAACAAGCACACATGACCTAAGACCATGGTCATATAAGTGACATGACATGACAGTTGTCTCTTACCATCAGAAAAACCATAGATTTATATGAGAAAAACCACCCTTTAGTTACTATCTAACTTTTGACGTAAAAACTCACTTTCTAAATTGCATACAACAATCAAAGTATATGAAGGAAAAATGAAAACTTGTGGTTACTGTAACCACAAACTTTATAATCATTTTATTTTGTTAAAGCTTAACCTAATGATCACAAGTTTTCTATACTTTCTTTCCCTTTTTACTTTATGAAAGTAGAAATCTCAGATAGTTATAGAAATGTAAGAAGGTAAATAAAAAATACTATACGTATTATTATACTCGAGTGGGAAAAACATGTACTAAAAATATTTTTAATTCAGCTAAGTACAATGTCTTTCAGCCCAAAGCATAACACATTTATTTTTAAATTTTAGCAACATTTCATGTCTTCAAACATGTAGAAATATTTTTATTTTTATATAAAAAACTCTGTAGTTTGGAATTGCACTCACGAGCTTAGTTGTTTTTTTGATAAATTTTGCGGATTTAAGTTCTGTCTACTTCACGTCTACGGTAAAAAAGGTTGCTGATCTGTCAATGTCGAAAATAATATTTTCATTTCGAGTCAATTATTTTTGTGAGTTTGATAGAACTCGATAAGTTGTATTTAACACATGTTGTACTTACTCAACTGGTGGTAGTGTACCTTGTAAGTAATACTAAAAAATATGTTCACGCCCGTATCCCTAAAGAGTTAGGCAGAGAAACAACCAGGATACCCTTGACTAGGCAAAGACACTAAGTCTCACATTCCATAATGTGATAGGTGGCAAGGTTATCGTCAACTGAGCGAATATCCAATCCAGGCAAGGTGATTTTTGTTATAAAATTTGAAAAACATATTGTTTTTACTGTCCGACACGGGACACCGATCTTGGAACTTTATGAAGTCATGTATTACGCCGGAGCGCTAAACCACAGAGTCGATAAGTATTACCATATACAAGAAATATAGTACTTTATGTGAGTAGAGCATTGTACTCTTACGTTGGAGTCGTAACATACCATAAAAACATTGAAAATATTTACCACCCCGTTGTTTTTGTTTTAGAAATAAAAATAGTATTGAAATAATTGACAGTAATATCCAATTCTTAGTACCACCATTTCACCTACCTGTCGCCATTATATCTATTTTCATTGCCGGGTTTCGGTTTGGATGGTAAACTTCCGCATATGACGATATTACGCATTGAACACTCAAGGAAAATGTATAAAGCGGGCGAATATAAGAGGTCAAGTTACGCTAAGCCACGGAAAATTTAGAAGCATTTATTAATTAAAATCAAAAGTATACAAACGCCGACTATTTCTTAATCCCAAGTCACACATACATTTTTATGACTCCGTAATATGGGAAACTTCATAGTTTTACATAAAAACCGGTTGCAAGCAACCTGTTTGCTAGACGTGCGTGTTATCATCATAACCTGATTTCGGTGATCTTTATCGGAAGATGAATTATCAATTGTGAACGGATTCTGGTTATAATAGAATTTTTAGAAGACCATCAGATGGTTTTTCTGGTGGTAAAAAATATCCGTAGACACAAAAAAATACCTATAGACAAAAAAAGTGGTCCTGAGGCCTCTTAATATAACTGTACTAGTGTGCTGGTTTGCTCCAGCCTGAAAACTGGGACATGACGATGGCGATGGTAATAGGGAAGACGGTGACATCAAACCGGGAGTGGTAATTGTTAGTTATTTTGTGACCTAGGCGACGTAATATCCCCGTGTTAGTCCGGGTCCAGAATAGACCATCTGCCATTGCCAGGCAGCTCGTAAGAAGTGAGCACAGTTTAATATATAGGTTAGTACCAACTAGACCACTGGTGGTACAGTGCTGGTTAGCTACTTGCCCGGGATCCACTGGCTTATCTATTTCTGCCGTAATAATGGCTCGATCATGTTCTTTTTCGGAAGGTAGGGGAGCCAGGAAACTGTGCACACTAGACTTATGTTGTGTCTTACTTTCAGGAGACTTGTGTGCTTATTCGCTGATCTATTACATAAAAAACGAATGCAGTCAAAATAGGTGAGTATGTTACATTACACCGGTGTTGGTATCTTGACCTTTTCCTACCATCTTAAAACCAAAGTCGTGCTTTCAGAGCTATTTACACAAAGAAACCTGTCTGAAGTGGCTTAGGTAAAGCGTCAATAGGGATGCTTTCGACGATCAAATGATGATCTCAGATGAGTCATTGCTTGGCTTTACCTAACTGCATGCTTTAGTAGAATAATAATTAAGTAAGTATCTTTACGCCCATTTTCCAGAAGAGGTAAGCAGAGGCACAACCACGACTAGCCGAAGACACTGAGTCCCACAATCTGATACGTGGCAAGCCACTCGCCAACCGGGCACATATCCAATCCCGAGCAACGTTTTCTAACGAACGTTTCGATTCGAACCCGTAACTTCATGCAGTCAAGTCCAATAACTGAACCGCTAGACCACAGAGACGACATAGGCATTTGCCTATGGTAAAAAAAGAAAGTAAAACTTCATAAGAATGAAGATACGCTGCAATAAAACACGCCTAACACCACCGACGAACCATGAGGCTGCAGTTTGACTCCCAGTGGAGGCAGGCATTTATCTAATGAACGTTTAGATGTCCGTATTTCTGGGTTAACAATAATTTAACTAGCAATCTTGAAAATACAATTTGCTTATTTTGGGGTTAGATTCAATTACTTTAATTTGTAAAATGATATTTATTTTTTAATTGTTGTTAGTGGCAGAGGGTTACCACAGGTATTGCATAAAGAGAGATATCATCTCATTAAAATAATTATGAAACTGAACGTTCAGAATCTATGAAGTGTAACCTCACACCACGTCTGTTACGGTTAAATGGCAATTCGATCAGAATCAGCTTTCCCCGGCAGAAACCATTATGAGTGGCAGAAGCAAGTAAGGCAGGTTGATTATGTATCTAGTATTTATTGGTATACTTCACGATAATCCCCAGACTATATTCCTATTCAAAAATATGATATTTCATAATAACTATTATAACTTCAGTGCTCCCGTTCATTTTGTTCCCGTACCCCGTACACACATTGGTAAAAATATGGGTCTCTGACACTGGGGGCTGATTATGTATCTCAGTGGCCAACTCAAAATGGAAAAGTGTACACCAATTAGTTGTAAAATGACGTGTTTTATATTTGCTATCTCCAGTGAACAACAGAAATACATATAGCAAACACAAATGACGTCATTTGACAGCTATTTTATTTAAACTTTTCCATTTTGAGTTGGTCACTGTGTTACATAAGTACAGTGAGTGCTGTACAGCAACTTGCCCGGGTTGGGATCCGCCACCTTACCTGTTCCCGTCGCCAGGACTCTATCGTGTACCGATCCGGAAGTTAGGGTAGCCGGTAGACTTGCACAACAGGTCTAACATCCACGCTTTATGGCAGCAGCGCACCTGTAACATCTATGGTGTCTATAGGCCTAGGTTGTCTCTTACCATCAGGAGCACGCGTACTTGATCGCTGACCTATCACATAACAAAGTCATTGTCGTATCCCGGTTTGGAGATTAAGGTAAGATGAAACAAAGATCTTCAGGTTGGCAACACCTTTGTTGTCTGCTGACAACTCTTATTTCTTAGCATCAAGATAATACAACACTTTTTTTGCATCCGGATCTGACGCTTTCAATGGATTTCTATTCAATTTAACAAAAATTAGTCAAAAAATATTAATTATTACGGAATCAATTTTAAAATAAAGACAGTGATAATAAATCGACTAGGCTTACTTAGAAAATTCATTATAAAGGCGGATTTCTAAGGTTGCAAACAAGCACATGTCTTTCCTGAAGGTAAGAAAAATTATCTATGGTTGATGTTACAGGTGCATCTCTGTCCTATGAACTATTATTTTATGTAAATTATCATAATTGTCATAAATGTTCAAAGAAAGAAACAAGGTTAACTTTAATTATTGTTTTCGTTCTTCTTTGAAATTTGTGAAAAGTTATTCAAAGTAGTTACTGGAATTTTATTTTTCATGCTCATATCCCCGAAGTCTTAGGCAGTGGCACAACCAGCGCACCGACGAATAGCCTCCGGCCTCCACGTAAATGAGATGTTACAAAAATATTTAAGTATATCAACATATTCTACCATATTTTGGTGTGCAAATATTTCAACATTTATAAAAAATATCATTTAATTAAATATGCTTTAACTTTTAAGCCAATTATTTATATTTATAACTAGTTTAATTATTTATTACCAAAACATTTAAAAACTATAATTAAATTTAACCCTGTCTACCGTAAACTACCATATAAGTAATCTTTTTTTTACTTTAAGTGTTATGCCTGTCGTCAACCGGGCACGTATCCAATCCCGAGCAACGTATTTTATTAGAATATTGGAAAATCCAAATTTTCTTTTTGTTGCCCGACCCGGGAATCGAACCCGGGACATCAAGAACTCAAGTCCGACGCCGACCCGCTAGACCACTGGGTTTTTTTTAATGACTAATTGTGTTGCCAACCTCGCAGTTTTTACGACCGGGGTTTGTATGTACCACTGAGGCGATTACAGGTACACGATGAATTACTGTAAAAGTCCTAATATTCAATTTTATCATTGTTTTGTCTAATGTTTTTTCTCACAGATTGCATGCTTTAAGGATATATTCTATAAAAATACATACATATCTTCACACCAAGTCAATTACGTGGTAGGCAGAGAGTATCAAGTGCCAGACCTCACGATCCTGACAAACCTGTCTAGCTTCCTTTACATTCATTAGGTACCCTATAAATAATATATGTAATATACTACCTGATGCCAAAACTTTGGACCCCTTTTTACGAAAACTGCGCGGACGCAGGAGCAGAAAATTTGGCACACTTATAGTTTATGTATAGGAGAAGTGCAGAACGCAAATATTTTTCAATAATAATGCTTATAAATTACATTAGATCAATAAATAAAACATTATCCACACTACCATGCATTTACCACACACAAACAAATATATTGATGTTGACGATAAAAGATCACAGATGGCGCACTTAAAAGTTTGGAAACAAAGTAGTTGGTATTGAGAAATGAAGATGGCGTTCTTATTAACAAGATATTAAAATTTGGATATTAAAATGGTCGAATTTCGACCAATGGGCGATCACTAGTCAATATATCCTATAATGATAAAGATTTTTGTAGAATAGCAACATACAGCCATTGACACAAATCTAATTTATAATGTAACACACTAACTGATCGACTTGCATTTCCTGACGTACGCGTTCACGCAGAACCTTCACGTAACTTTCCTGATGTGTAATTTCCTTTACGTTTTTATTACTATTTAATATTTACGTCATATAAATTAGATGTTGTATAATCTAGTTTAAATATACACATATGCAATATAAGTAAACACATATTCCTGTGTACTTTCAAGAGGGCTAATTGAGTTATCTTAATATGTATAAATTACGTGTCACGTTGTTTGACCGCGATGGACTCCTAAACTGCTAAACCGATTTCCAACAATTTTGCACACCGGGTACAGTCTGATAAAACTTGAAAGATAAGATGAGATGTTACAGGCAGCTAGTACATTATAGATTTTAATTTCAAACTAGACGATCTCATAGATGCAGTCTTGTTCTAATTATGAATATTAGTTAAGTTAAAATAAACTTAATTTCAAATGAATCTTTTTCTCACAATAACTAAATCAACAAAAAAAGAAATCACCCTTTAACGCATCAAGCAATTAACAAAGAGAAAAAAAAAATTAACCGACTACAAAAAAGGAGGAGGTTCTCAATCGACTGTATGTTTTAGTGTGTTTGTTACGAGATTACTCGGTCAATAGCCAGCAGATAGATACTGCAACTAGAATGTTGATAAAATTTATGTGGGACCATTTCGGAACCATTTGCTATCCTTCCAAAAAAATAATGATTAAAAATACCCAATCAAACAGATGGAGAGAGTTTTTGCAGTTTAAGAGAAAGCCGTGTTAGTTACACTATTTATAACTCAAGAACGATGTAACTGATATTGCTGAAAACTGACGGGGTAGCTTAGAACGGGCAGGTATCCATGGTCAGATGGCATTGTTAGACTGATCTGACCAAGTCCACTCTTTTGTGTCCTAGGTCATACTGATGAAATTTTAGTTTCCGTGATTAGATTATGTTAGGTATCCGTGATCAGATTGAATTTTTCGACCGATCCGTCTACCCGGGCACAGATAAGATGTTATTGCCAAGGATGCTAGGCCTATACACACTGTTTTAAGGAAAACAATCGTACTTTTCCACTATACACTTTAACACTTTATGTCCTCTGTGGTCTAGCGGTCCGGGTGTTGGACTTGACTGCATGAGGTCCCGGGTTCGAATCCCGGGTCGGCCAACACAAAGAATATTGGATTTTTCCAATTTTCTAATAAAAAAAATGTTGGTCGGGATTGGAAATGTGCCCGGTTGGCGATAGGCTTGTGGGATTTAGTGTCTTCGGCTAGTCGTGGGTGCCTTGGTTGTACCTCTGCCTACCTCTTCGGGGATATGGGCGTGAAGATATTTTTTTTCTTGCTCACCAATCAGTCTGGAACAAGCCAACCTAATATTTATAGCTACCCTGGTATGACCTAGGATACAAGAGTCGGCGTCGGCGGGTAGGTGTCTGTGATCACATAGCATTGTTAGACCGATCTGCCTATAGGTAGTGCGAATATTAATAACATCTTATCTGTGTTTAAATATTTTTTTTTTTGAGAATTGCAATTTGACTGCGGATATATCGGACACCTGATCGTTCGGTCTCAGCTGCAATGCACTTTGTTTATATGACATGATTTCATATTGTACGGAAAAATAAGAATTTCATATTACATCACAGTCTGATCACGGATACATTGTTTTCCATGTGTCCATAGTTAGATTACGCAAGTCTGACCAAGGACACAAAAGAGTGGACGTGGTCAGATCAGTCTAACAATGCGATCTGACCTGGATGGATACCTGCCCCTTAGAACTAAGAGATGGACATAGAATAATTTTTATCTCGTTAGACTGTGACGCAACTAAGAACAATAAGATTTTAATTACTGAACGGATGTAACAAAGTTCGCCGGAGCAGTTAGTAACCTATATTTCTTGGTATCAAAACAAGTCTGACATTGATTCCCCCAACACTTCAATCATACTGTCATTTCATGCAAATGCAGAATACGAACATATACTTTTTTTCAAATAATATAAAAAAAAATTAAATAATTAATATTAGTAATTTAATTTAATGAACACTCCTTATCGATTTGCAGCCTAATCGGTTTAGCCGTTCTTTATTAAATAGTGTAACTAACACATTTTTTTTTAAAGTAAAGAATTCTCCCTTCATTTTCTATATACACATCGTGTGTATGAATTTCTTCCATTCCATTTCAAAATATTTACGACTATATACTTATCAAATACATTTATATTAACAACTAGCTGCCTATTCCGGCTTCTCTCGGATGGTTTTTTTTTTATCATAAATTGAGATGTAAGCTATCCTATCTTTTAAGTTGGATCAAACTGGACACGGTGTGCATATTTAATTGAAATCATTTCCCCGTGTTGGTCTGGGCTCCTTTGTAGAATAGACTAGCGGTCTTTTTGCCAGGCAGCTCGTAAAAGGAGGGCATAGGATTTCCGCCACTAGCACCGTGACATCCTACTAGGTGGCAGAGTTTCGCAGCGACTCGTCCGGATTAGTACCACTACCGTTTTTCTTGCCGCCATAACGTCAATGTTTGCCGTTGACGTGTTCCGTTTTGGAGGGTTATGTAGCCGGTAAACTTACTTTTGCTCTAGGCCTAAGATCCAGGCCTCATCATTACCACCTTTGGTATCTCTAGGCGAAGATGAGTTTCTTACCATCAGGAAATCCGTCTGCTTATTTGCCTTCCATTATCATAAAAAAATCGGTTATGTAGTTTAGAAGTCCATCGCGGACAAACAACGTGACACGTAATTTATGTAATATATTAAGATTATACCTTAAATAAATAGTATTAATAAAGCTCATTTTCTCATTGCCAAGATGAACATTAAACGGTTGAGTGAAACCACCATGGAGCTTATCATAAAAACCTCCTTGTAATGGGCAATGCTTACACGCTCCTCGGAGCTGGAAAATGTGCAATTCGATATGAAACCTTGATACATGTTTTCTCCGCTCAGTTGCACTAATAAATCGTAATTACAACCTAATATCGCTAGCAACTTGTTTATCCAGTTGCAAACATGGGGGTTTCGATTTTCATACATTTACCGCCTCGTTGGTCGAGTGGCGTACACGCCTAACTACACCGATCAATCGCGAGGCTCAGGTTCGATTCCCAACGAGGCAGGCATTTGTGAGATGAACACTTAGATGATATTGGGAATTGGTTCTAGATTTATAGTTAATGTAATAAATAAAAGAATCTTTTGCCCGAGTTACAAAGTTATTTAAATTTTTAACCCCGGACGGAGAAAGAATGTCACAAGTTTGACCTTTGTACGTGTGTGCCTCTATGTGTCATCATAACTTTTCAAGGGATGAGTCGATTTTGACGCGAATTTCTAATTTAAAAGCTGATGTTATCGAATTAGTTTTTACCTATTCATAGAAGTTTTAACGAAATTTTAAGAGGGTCAAATATTTTCAAGTTAAGTGTTACTCTTTAGCAGTTCTCTTTTCTATGTCCGCTGAGTGGCCAGAATAAGAGCAGTCCATGTAAAAGGGAAATGGGCACATTTGATTGTATGTATGCCCGGTTAGCGATAGGTCTACCACCTACCACGCTGTAGGACTTAGTGTCTGGCTAGTCGTGCGTGCCTTGGTCGCGCCTTTGCCTTCGAGGATATGGGCGTGAAAATACTTTTTAGGTCAGTTTTACTAATCTGTGTATCAATATACTATGATTAAATCATACTGTTAAAATTTTTCACAGTTCTAAGTGTAACACCCATTTTTCCGTCAAAAATTGATCAGAAAAACAATCAAGAAAAATCCTGTTTATTTGCATAGCTTTGCGTTTAGGTGAGTCTTTCTCAATATTGGTTAATATGGTAGTAGGTCATGTTCGAAGGTCAGTATTTTAAATATTAACAACTTTGCATTTATTATCAATTTGCATTTCCGGACATTGATTGTAAAATATAAAATGGCGATCACTATTATTATATAGAGCAGAACGATGTGCGGAACGTGGCTTTTCAGTGATCTCTGTTTCACCATTAGCGCAGCGGTAATACTTGAAATATATATTCTCTATCGCCTAATCGCCTCTGTGGTCTAGCGATCCGTCATTGGACTTAACTTCTTGAGGTCCAGGGTTCGATCCCCGGGTCGGGAAAGAAAAAAAATAGAAAATGTTTATTTTCAATTTTCTAATAAAATTAACGTTGCCCGGGATTGGATATGTGCCCGGTTGGCGATAGGTTTGCTATCTATCACATTAGTGTCTTTGGCTAGTCGTGGGTGCCCTGTTTGTGCTTCTGCCAACCCTTTCGGAGGTATGCGCGTGAAGATCCCACTTCTGAACCTATCCAACTAGACTAGTACTAGTAACTAGACAAACGCAATGTTTGTAACCGGTTTTTATTTTTGATTTGTAATTTTCTACCTGTTATATATAGTTTCGCACCCGTATCCCCGAAAAGGTGGGCAAAGGTACAACCAGGGCAACCACAACTAGCGGAAAACAATTATTAGTCCCACAATGTTGTAGGCCGCATGGCGATAATCGGGCACATATCACTGAATATTTGCCCGGACAACGTTGCTATTTATTGCAGAATCGGGAATAAAGGTTTTTTTGGTTGCTCGACCGAAGGATTAAAGTCAAGATATCATGAAGTCAAGTCGAATACCGGACCGCCTGCGGCCTACCTAATACATCGCATAAGTACCCAATTCAGTCAAATACTTCTTTAACTAAAAGCAAAGTTACAAGATTTTTTTATTTTAGTTAGAAAAAAGATAAGGCATTTTTAAAGTTATACTTCTTTTGGCGCGTTAGGAAAAAATAATAAGGGTAAATTTTTACGATGCGCGCGCACACCGTCACTAAAAACCGACATGATGAAGTTAGCTATAGATAACATTTTAGTTTTTAAAAAGATTTTTATCTTATTAC
>NJDC01000224.1:471967-491254 GCA_002245475.1 Calephelis virginiensis | reverse complement strand
GTTCCGGAGGTGGAATGGAGTATTGTTATGTACTGTTACAAAATTGATTGTATCTCATTGTAAGTGGACCTTGTGTTCTTATGAGAATAAATTTCTTTAAACCTAAGTCAAGATATCATGAAGTCAAGTCCAATACCGGACTGCCTGCGGCCTACCTGATACATCGCATAAGTACCCAATTCAGTCAAATACTTCTTTAACTAAAAGCAAAGTTACAAGATTTTTTTTATTTTAGTTAGAAAGAAGATAAGGCATTTTTGAAGTTATACTTCTTTTGACGCGTTAGGAAAAAATGATGAGGGTAAATTTTTACGATGCGCGCGCACACCGTCACGAAAAACCGACATGATGAAGTTAGCTATGAAGTTAGCTATAGATAACATTTTAGTTTTTAAAAAGATTTTTATCTTATTACGCCGCAGAAGTATAACTTCTAATGCGTGTACATAAGTACACACACACTTTTTTTCTTATCATTATTATTTTTTTATATTTTGAATCGTGGGTATCAAGTAACAAAATAAAAATAAATCAAAATCAAACAATATTTACACATTTATAAATTTTTCATATTTGGCATGTAGCAAGCTGTAGCTTTTTACTCTCGATAAAAAAGAAGGGTTTTATAAGTTTGACGTGTCTGTCTGTGTGTCAGTTTGTGGCAGTATGACTTTTGAACGGAGTTTTTCGCTGATAGCTGACGTGATCCAGATGGTTCGTAGCAACGTTAGATACATATTGGTTTTGTAGCGAGTTATTGAAAACGTTTACTTTTAGTGTTGAAATATAAATAAGAATAATATTTTTTAACCCGTGTCTCTATCTCTGTATGTGTTGTACTAATCACAACTCCTAAACAGATGGACCCATTTTGTTGCGATTTTTTCACTTGAAAGCTGACGAGATCGGGATGATCTTTAGCCATATTACGGATAGATTTCTTGTGATTTACATTGAATTTTCCAATTTTATGAGTAGTCACTTAGATTTTGCTTAACTAAAAGTGGTTCGGCTGTCGAGACGTGACAATGATTATATATTTTGTTGATAAAATTCCCTACGAAAAAAAGTAATGTTATAAACTAGACATGTCTATACGTGTAAGAGTGTCTGTGCTTACATATATTTTTGTCTGTTGACCCCATTCCAGGCGTTTGACAGGTTTTGACGATGTTTATCGAACATTTTTTATGATAGGATTATTTTATATTGTAAGATTAACGATTGTCGCCTGAAATACCTACTATGAGGCCATCATATAACTATCAATAAAATGTAATATGGGACTTAGTATCTTCGGCTAGTCGTGGGTACCCTGGTTGTGCCTCTGCCTACCTCTTCGGGGATATGGGCGTGAAGATACTTAATAAAATGTACGTATATATTTTGATAAATAAAGAATAATATTTGCTACACTAGGTAGTAATTCCCGGAGATTACTCCCCTGGATTTATATCTGTTGCTTTTATTATTCCTGTTGATTATACCTCAATGTATTGATTGTACAATTTTCATGTTCGTTTTATAAAATATAAGGTCCCAGCTTCAGCTTTTCATTACATATTACTAGTAAACAATCAAATGGATTTATTTAACCCGTGGGAGAAACACATACCTGATCATACTTTTACGGCAAGTGTCCGAAGCGCCTATTAGTCATTTACACCTAACTAATGTTAAGCAGCAGTTACAAATAATGAAATCATTGATTAAAACAGATTGTCGTTTCTGAAACTGGCTGTTAATGTCCATGTTGCGTTGCTAATTCGAGAGTGCAATATTAAGCGTTAAGCGCTAAAACAAACAACGTGGAACTCTAAAATGTTTGAGGCAGGAATATTCAGGGAGATACCAATCTAGACGAACCTTTTTGTCATTACAATTGTCAGGATTACATGCTATTTATTTGACAAAAGTTAAATTTGCAGACCGGTTTTTTACAAGTACAGCGTAACCTTTTATTTTGGTTGCTATTTTATTATTTACATAGAACTCTACAACAATTATTACTTGGCTATTTCCTGCCATTAATAGCAAACTTTAGCCTAACACATAAAGCAATAACAAGGATAATTAATCCTTTATTTTGACATGAGCAACAGTCAGGTTCCTTGCTTGTAGATACTTCCGTACTGAGGCGGTAGCGTTATTTTTGTTAAATATTTCCATTATAGTATAGTGAATAAATTTTGATTTGAATTTTATTGGAAGCTAGAGCTAGAATTAAATTTAGTAAAATGAGAAGTAATTAAAGTGAGAGTGCCATTAGAACACTGATATTTTTTTGTATTGTTATTATTATTTTTGTAAACATAAATTCGTATGAAAAATGTGACGTAAACGTCATAAGTTTTATAGGCTTCTTGTATCAATATTTGTGATATAAACCAACATATTCATATGACAAAAGGTGAAGTCGAAACAAGCGTCAAACCGGACCATCCGTTGCGCGCGCGCAGACCGACCGAGCCAGTTTCCGCTGAAGTCCCCGAGCCCAAACTCAAAGCCTTACTTAACTTAGTTATGCGCGAGACACCGCGGGGTGAGGACGTGTGTTTCTAGTGATTTTATATAATCGATGTTTAAGTGTAAATATTATTGACGTGAATAATAAGTTAACAAAAACTTAGTGTTACAATGGACGGATAATTGGGTGGAGTGCAGAGGTTTTAATTGGTAAGTTCTTACGACGTTATAGGTTATATTTGACTGAGTTCCTTCGGAAAGGTTTGGCTTTTTGCAAGGCGATTCGCATTCTAAGGCGCTATGGCACCCAACGAATGGTATTGAATATTTCACAATAAGTCATTATTTTAATGGAGTAATTAGGTGCGTTGAATCTCTTTGGCCTTGGGTGGTAATGCCGGAATGTTGAATATTTGATGAAAATGTGAATGGCCAAAGGTTTACCCGATAACAAGATCCGGTATTGACATAGCTAACCAATGATTTTAGACAGGTTAAATTTAAGATCTGCCACGACGTAATAAGTTACTTAGATTATAGTGGTAGAGCCGAAAATGGAACCGAATAGAGAGGCGTTTGTAAACTTAATGTTAAGTTTTAGCTCAAAGCTTAACTCTATAATTATGCTCTTAGAAATATTTACCAATCATTCGTTTTTACTTTTTTATATATGATAGGTATATCTTTTAAAGACTTGCAATTTATCTTATTTCAGATTAAGTTTAAGTTTTTACACTGTTTAAATTAATTATTGAATAAACTACCAAGTTACTAATTACATTTGTTTATATGTATGTAGTTTTTACTATGTTTAGCAGTTACCTCTACCAATGGTAAAAGTCAACATTAGTTATAGATAAATGTTATTGGTGAAGTGTTATATTGTGTCGATGTTATTTCTATGGGCTGTTACATTTTGTTGGTCAGCATCAACGTTAAGGCAGCTGGAATAGGTACAGTACTCTTCTTGCTCGTCACTAGACAGAACTGTAGGTACCAGCGGTATGTAATATGTATATACTTATAGATGGTATATGGCATTATTGTTTCTTTCAGTGGAAAATCAATAGTGACAAGTTTATATACATTACTGAATTAGGTTCTCATCTAGATATATTTAGCGTAACGATATAAGTATCTGAGTATATCTTTACTTCGCGTACGAAGAACATACCTAGCAGGTATAGTACTACTATTTAAATTTTACGCTTAGGCTTTACACTTATAAGTCTTCTTACAGTTTATACTTTTATTTTTAAATTGGCTGACATAATCTAAATTTAAGCGAAATGATTAATTAAGTAATAAAAACTCTATATAGATATTTTTAAAACACATTCGGATTTCCGAAACTTGACGAATATAGCCGAAGCGCATAATTTAAATAGTATTACAATTAGATGGCATATAAAACTAAAACGTGGCAAACATGAGGTGTTAGATACTCCGATCCCAGTTACCATCACTTTTATATCTATTTTTGCCGTTATTAGGAGGTATTATTGTTATTTTCTGGATTGAGAGTAGAATATTTGTATTAAGAGTAGTTTTTTATGGTGTTAGACAGCGAACAGAAATACGGCTCTCCGGATGGTAAGAATCAACAGTAAGCCAAAATTATTAAAATTATTGTTAGACCCATTAAGCAAGCCTATCGGCTTTTTTACCCACGCGATAGCAACATGACACTGTCATTATAATGGTAGGAATAGGTAATAGGTGGAGGTAGATCACTACCCTGGTAAGTTGCTGCTCAGCACCCTGCCACAAGTCATTACTTAAAGTCATTATTCGTCATTAAGTTCATTATTATTATATAGAATTCGTATGTATACCCAAAGAGTATATAAATACTACGTAATAAGGGGCGGGGCTTTCATAGATACATAGCAAACCCGAATTTTGTATTGACTTTGCTTGAAAAGGTATAACCCGTATAATTTGAAAGTAAGTCTAAAGGCATTCAGATATAAGGCAACTAGTGTCATATGATTTGGGCGAATAAAAAACATAGCAAACTTATTTTTTTTATTTTTTTATATGAAAGTTGCGCTAAACACCTACCTTAACCTCATAACTATGACATACCTACGAATTTGCGTAAAATAGTAATTTCAAATGTGGGATAAGCCGGGCTTATAAATCCAATTAATCCAATTAATTTAGGTTATAGTACAAAATAAAATAATGGTTATTAAATGAAATCAGAAATTTGAATTAAATCATTTCATTAAAATATCTTGTAGTGTATAGGTACGGGATATAAGTCTTGTTAAGGGTGATAGAAATGGGACGTTCCACATATAGTGGAATTGTTGGCAACCCTACTTATAACCTATGCTCTCCTAGCATTAGGCAGAAGTTCATTTCTACTCAGAGGACCCAGAACAACACGGGTACAAAAGACCATATGAGAAATGTTCATATATATACTATTAAAAAGCCCCTCTATTTGTTCGTCTATTAATAAGATTAAACATCTTTACATTATCTAAATAAGAATCCATTTTCTTAAAAATGCATTTTAAATTATGTTTTGTAACAACTATGACAAGTTCATCTTGTAATTATTTTTACTCTACATTAACATGTACTCTGCTAATTAATAACCAAGCATTAGTAAATCATAGCATGTATTTTATAGTAAGATAATAAGTTTTTAACAAAAACATAATTTTGTGAAAACTTTTATTTGTTAGGGCTTCCAGTTCCGTCATCAGATCAGCTATATGTCGTTATATTTTTTTACGCCAATATCCCCGAAGAAACAGGCAGAGGCCACCACGACTAGATGAAGACATCAAGTCCCACAATATGATAGGTGGCAAGCCTATTGCCAACAGAGCATATGTCCAATCCCGAGAAACTTTAATTTTATTAGAAATGGTATGTGTATCATAATATATGTATAATGGTAAAATACACACTTCCTAATTTTTTGTTACCCGACCCGGGGATCGAACTTGGGATCTCAAGAAGTCAGGACTGACTCAAACGCCTATGTGGTCTAGCGTTCAGCAGTCAGTCCTATGTATATTACAGTTCAAACTAAAGCAAAATTATCAGTGATACTAAATATTTATATACTCATACAGTGGAGTTTGTAGACAATAATCTTACATATTATACGATAATATTGCACAATATTATTTGAAAGCATAGTTTCAATATTATACAAATATCTTCTAGTTTTTGTGCCAGCCCAAACTGTACAGAATCTATAGGCAACACATATTTCTTAGGATTAAGAAATCAGTATGCTTCTTTCAAAACCAATGTCATTTCCTCAAAAGATAAACTACAACTGAGCTACCAATGATGTAGTGTCCGTAATTAATTAATAATATGTAGAATATTAATTTAAATTAATTATAAAACATACACACAGAAATGACCACCTGTTGTGTATCTTAATGTTCATAAACATGTTTAATAATAAATATTGCAACATAGAATACACCTGCCATAATTAAACCCACGGGATGTAGAGCTTAAGAGTTCAACGCTATGTTGACAGATATTTATTTTTAGTCTGTACATTTTTTGTGATATCGGAATGAAAGCCGCCAGATGAGTTTTGGCGCCTTCGAGAGAAAAGATGGTCGAAGTTTTTTCATAATTATTGTATTTCGTGTTGATATTGAGTGAAATTAGTCAATTTTGGTGGCATTTTGTACAATTTTGTTCAGTGAAAGTGCACACATGAAATAATCATGAAGAAGTTAGCGTATCGTGTATTTCCTCGTTGCCGCCAAATCTCATGACATGAGCTTGAGTAAACAGGCCACCGCTTTACCCAAGAGCCTGACATGACTTCCTGACGCCTTATGACTGATGACTAATTAAAATTAATTGAAATTAATATAAAATTTGATGCAAATTTCTACTTGACTAATGGCTAAATACTAACGTGAAGGCCAAAACCTAAAGAAAGAAAGAAAGAAAGCCGCCATATGGATTTAATGAAACTAAGAAATTGCGAGTAATAGAATACATATTGCATTTTACATTACATATTGCAAGTTACATTTACATTTATTACATGTTACATTTACGTATTGCAAGTAATAGTATGTATGCCTCTGCGGTCTAGCGGTTCAGTTGTTGGACCCGGGATTCGAACCCGGGACTTCGTGTCCCGGGTTCGAATCCCGGGTCGCCCAACAAAAAGAAAATTGGGTTTTTCCAATTTTCTAATAAAAAAAAAGTTGCTCGGGGTTGGAAATGTGCCCGGTTGGCGATAGGCTTGCCACCTATCACATTGTGGGACTTCGTGTCTTCGGCTAGTCGTGGGTGCCCTGGTTGTGCCTCTGCCTACCCCTTAGGAGATATGGACGTGAAGATACTTTTTATTCTTTTTATAGTCCCCGGCCGTCTCTTACCATCAGATGAGCAATAGCCAAATAAAAAAAATATACCTGGACAAGTTACATAAATTGAATCAAATCCCAAAGTAAGCAAATTGTATGCTTGCGTTATGGGTATTAGTCAAGGATACATAAACAGATACCAGATACTTAAATAGATACCAGAGTAAATTTTATAAACTCCCAGACCCAAAAATGCAAACATCTTTATGTTCTTCACACAAATGCCTGTCCCCGTTTTTTTTTAGTTATGTACGAAATTCCTAAATATCCCTGGACAAATGACACAAATTGAATCTAACCCCAAAGTAAGCAAATAATATGCTTGTGCTACGGGTGTTAGTCGACGATACTAAATACATAAATTTACTTAAAATGTAATAAACACCCAGACCCGGAAATGCAGACATCTAAATGTTCGTCACACAAATGAATGCCCCCGTCGGGACTCGAACCCGAGCCTCGTGGTTGATCGGTGTAGTTAGGCGTGTACGCTAGCCACTCGACCAACGAGGCGGTCAATACATCGCATTTATAGAGTTCAAAATATGTATAATACTTTTTGAGTAAGTTTACTGGATGTTTATTTTGTAAACTGGTACTCGACAGCTATGAGGATGACAATATGATGATAGAACTGATCATAGTACTGATCTAAGCCCTTACTATGAGTTTAAGGCTTGTCAAGTATACTATACTCACTACCGTCCCTGTAAATTATTTGTATGAAAACTTTGAACAGCTGCTCTATTGGTAACTCAAAAAAACACATTTTAGACCAAAAGTGTCATAGATTTCGACACGTAATAATATAATAGTAATTTACCGAACGTAATCTATACAGACTTATGGTAAAGGCTCTAGAGTCGTTACAGAATGATAGAATATATTAAGTATTTTTTTTGTATGTGATAAGGCTCCGAACAAGTACACGACTCACCTGAAGGTAATAGACAACCGTGGTCTACAGACTCTTTAGATGTGGTCGGAGTTCATCTCTGTCATGTAACCAGCGTATTAGGTCAATTGTACAAGTCTACTGGCTACCATCCCTCCAGTCTGGAACACGGCCGAGTCATTTTGGCGGTAAGTAGGCAAGGCTATGCGTCCCTACTCGGACAAATTGCATTACGGCACTCGTTTTTCTATATTGGTAAGCAAACAAGCAGACTGATTTCCTGATGGTAAGACATTCACGCCGCCATGAGACGCCAAAGGTTGTAATGGTGCGTTGCCAACTAGAGGCCGGGATGTTAGGCCTTGAGCAAAAGTAAGTTTACTGGCTACCTTATCCTCCAAACCGGAACATATCAATGGAAAGCACTGACGTTATGGTGGCAGGAATAGGTAAGGTGGTGGTATCAATCTGGCCGAGTTGCTGCAAAACTCTACCACCTAGTACCAGTTATCTTATTGGTAGTAATTCATTTGACATTAGCCCACCTCTTACTATCTGCTTGGCTAAAAGTTAAATAGTTTATTCCACGTAATAGACACAGACCAATGCAGGGATTATAAATTTGTAAAATGAAGAAGCTTGATTTACAGCGACATTTAAAAATATAATATTGATAGGAAAGTAATATAATATATTAATCAGTTGTAAATATATTCAGGCTTAATGTTAGTTTTTTTTTTATGTTATAATATTTTAGTGCCGTACAAAAGATAATAATGTTAAACCATAGACCTGAAACAGGGCATTCAGATAACATCGTAAGACCTTAACCTCGTATCGGCAAAAAATAAAAGCGATTAACCGATCGGTCGTAGACTCTACTAAGAATAAAAAACTAATTAAAAACATCTTACGTCATCCGCGGTCTGATTATTCATTGTCGGACGCAAATACTAGCCAATTTTTTACGAATACAATTATCTAATATGTCTGAGACATTTAGATAGGTAAATCTAATAGAGCTTGACAAAAATAGCGATTGTTCTTTGTCGGAGACTCAAATAGACTCTTGACTTTCGTCCTAATTTTTGACTTTAAATTTAAAAGAAAAAAAGCTGTATTGCGATGTTTAAAATTTTAAAATAGTTGAGTTTCGATAAGTGTTAACAGTTTGAAAAATGAAAGTAAAATGAGATTCTCCAAATTTCGATTGTTTTTCGATGAGTTTTTCAAGCCTTATCATAATGTCAAAATGGTTTTTTAATTAATTAATGTAAAACGCATTAGAAAAAACTCATTTCATTGTCAAACTTTTACTTCTAGTTAATTCGATTTATTTTGCTTGTAGCCTGATTTTTATTTGTCAATGTTCAGACTCAACTCTCGTTTAGTTTGGATTTAAAATGAAAATTTCTAATGTATTACACAGAATGTTTGTGTAGCTAGGGCTTGGTGTTATCGATAGATTATTATTACGTTTTTATTATTTGAATATAATATTACACATTCCTTTTGCGAATTTATTTCCCATTGGACATATTTCTGCACCCTCACAATAGTTTCATCTTTGCCTGCTGGCTGACTGGTAGAGAATGCTGTATAGCATTTAGTCATCCTTTGTACAGTATTAATGCATAAAAATAAACAAATAAAAATAATTGATAAAAAAGGAGTAAAATATTTCACGACATGATAACCCAAATGGTTGTAGAGCATTCGTTAGCGAGAGGTCAAAGGGCGGAGGATCAAATATATTCTGACATTCTTATCAGAATATATTTTAATAGATTATTCTTTTTATTTATTTATTTTATTTATTTGAATATATTATTATTTTTTATTTAATGAGAAAAATTATCCCAAGCACTCGACATGTGCTAAAATTGAAATATCTTAGATGCTCTTAAGTTATCGTCAGTATTCCTGAGAATTACTTTATCGATATTTAAAAAAGCTTAGGGCTTATACCGTATATTTACCCCGCCCAGGTTCGTACACCCTACATGACCTCTAGACCTAAAGATTTCGCAGAATCCCAGACGGATCTTCGATGTAATACGGTTCCTAAAAAACTTTAGATGCCAGACTGCTATTAATATACTTATTTCCAATATTAAATAGTCTTTTTGGACCTACATTTTAACTTTTATAAAATACTAACGGCCCGCCCCGGCTTCACACGGGCACAAAATACACGTATAAGCCTTCCTCTTTAAACACTTTATCTATTTAAAAAAAAACCCATATTAAAATCCGTTGCGTAGTTTGAAAGATTTAAGCATACACAGGGACATAGGGACAGAGAACGCGACTTGGTTTTATACTATGTTTGTTATCAAACTCAAACAACATATAAATAGCTACCTATGTGTTTCTTTGCATTGCAACATCTATAAAACTACTTAGTTGGTAAACAGATTTAAAGATTTCTTTTTACCTCCTTGGGAGTTATGAGCTATTTGTAGCCTTAGTAGTTCTTTCAGTTAGCAATGCAAAGATCTGTCCACTTTACAATACTTTTAAATTAATAAATAATACATTTTAAGGTGAAAATCATACAAGGAGGGTTACAGATTTCAATAAGAACATCAAACATGGTTAAGTCCCAAAAAAATATTTTTCGATCAAAGGAAAAACATTAATAATAATTAAGATTTGTAATAAATAAACTTCTGAAATCTTTCAGAAGTATTGTAAAGTGGACAGATCTTTGCATTGCTAACTGAATAAGATTTATGACATTTCGTACAACTAAAACTTCATGCCATTGGTCAATATTTGCTGTCCAGCATTCGCGTTAATAAATTAAACCAGTTGTAAGTACAATATAATCGAATTCACACCAATTGTTTTTTTTTAATTCCACGCCAGATCAGACGGCTTTGCAATGGGATTTCATAACGTAATTATTCAATTCGGCATTATGTTTGGAACGCAATGAACTAGTTCGGTTGTAAGGCTAATCTATGGTAAGGCTATTTACACATATGCGACTAGGCTGGGCGTTTTGATCATTTGAAAGCACACAAATAGACTAGATACTAGAAGGTAAGAACTTTAATGAGCGTTGCCAACCTACAGTTGGTGGTGATACTCTAGCCTGTGGAAAGCCTCTGTCGTCATATTACCAGGAACGGATAGATTGTATTCCATTTGATTAAGTCGTTTGCAAAACTCTATCACCTAGTGGAACGGCATTAGTGACAAACTTATCATCGCTCATATAGTGTGTTTTTTTGGAAGACAAACGATATCCTTTAAAAGAGCCGAAACCGGGATATTCGTAATAAGCATAATAGTACCGCATTTTCCTTATATGTAGAATTAAGTGTTTAATGACGATGCTAAAATACGCATTTTTAATAGTTAATTATATTAAAATCAGTTGGTTTTACATCCATCCACAGTCTTAACTATGAATATTAAATTCAAATGTCAATCAACTGACTGGTAAGAATTATCTAATGTTCCCCTAAGCCTACTATTGTTGCCTAACAATTAATAACACAGCAAAAATGAGAATACATACACAAAGAAGATTAAAAATGAATCGCATCTTATTTCGCGCTAGAGGTATATATTGAAATAAGCCGCAAGCAACTGATTCAGTAGTAACACTAATCCGTGATAAAGCTATTTTTACATGTGCGTCGCACAAGCTATAACTTGATATAGTATCATATCTATACGTAATATATCTCAGTAGTTAAGGTAGAGATGCAATAATTAATCCTCAATGGTCCTGTGTCATTGTTTATTTTATGTTAATTTTAACGGTGAAGACTATTTAGTAATATATTGGACTATATAAACATAAACCGTTTTATTAATAAACATGGGCAAGAGTACTCCAAGATTCAATCTAGTATTACGGGTCTTTATTACACTGCGTTGATACTATAGTATCAACTTTACTTTTAATTTTAGTCTCAGTTAATTAATAAGTTGCTAAAATTTTTATATTTTTTTGGAATCTCTGAAGTAGTTGAAGTTATACTTCTTAACGCGCGTCATTAAAAATGATGAAATTTTAAGATCCGTGGACCAAAAGTTACAAAAGTTGCAGCGAAGAACGAAATTTTAAGATGCGCGCATCTGTAGTGAATTTTACTGCTTTAGAAACATGTTTCTACATTCACAGACGTGATTTAGTTTTATACTAGTGCGATTTATATATTTTTCGTTACATACATATTTTTTTATTATTTTTTTCAAGTAGATATAACTTCTCACGCGCGTGCATTAGTACACGCACACATTTCTTTTAACTTTCTAATAATAGAATAATTTAACTTTTATGTGCAGTTTAAGTAAAGGCATAACCGGCAACCCCTGGTATTACAATACTCTTCTAATTTCTTATTAAAATTTAGCTTTAAAAATTAAATATTTGAATTTGTTAAATCTTCATTATTTTCTTCGAAAGCATTTTTTTACACACAGTAAAGTGCTGTATTGCTACTTCCCACTAAGAGCAGATTCAGATTTTTTTCTTGAGAAGGCCACAAGGGGTAGTCAGACAAAAATCGCTTTTAACATGTATTAATAATAATTTGCCTATAACTATATTTATGATAGAATCTCCATGGTAGGCACATTAAAACACCCGAGTTGGGATCAGGGGCACATACACCCGTGCCCCTCTTAAATCTGTCCTTGTACCCTAAAACTCTATCATAACTGGCATAGTAATGATGGTCCTCGTGTTTGAAGCAGTAGCGACTAGTAATAGGAGTAATGGAATTTCATAACCCTATTATTAAATTTAGCAATGAACTGGTTTAGTGGTAAGGCTACCTCTGCACCCGCGTCTAGCGTAGGCGTTACAAACGTAAACGCATCGCAATGCTATGACGCAATTATGTTCTCAAATCGTTCCTTTTAAAACCAATTGTTTTATAATGCTACTTATTTATGGATGTTGTTAAATATTCTTAATTAGAATATTTAGATACTTTTTCTTTTTATTTTCTTATTTTGCCCTGACTCTTTTCAATAATAATTCACTCAAATTGTATTAAAAACTCATTTTAACTCGTTGTATTTTACTTACTATTAAAGAAAATAAGTTAGAAAAATATTAGATTATGCAATATAAAATTTTAGCGTAATTAAATTGCACTAAATAATAATAATATTTTTTTACTTATATGAATAAGGTAAACACAGTTATGTAGGTTATCAACATAAGCATTAAGAAATGAATTGAAAATTTTGCCACAGGGTTGCAGGGTTTAAGCCTAAATGATTTAAACGTTCGTCAGACGAAAGAGTAGCTTCAATTTCTGTCTAAGGTAAAAGTTTTCTTTTATTTACATTTTGTGAAAAGGATTTATATTTATTGATAGCAATGGAAAACTATAAGTAATTACTATTTGACGTTCATTTAATAAATAGATCCAAAAACATTCTGTGTAAAAAAATAAATAAATTGAATAAATGAAATAAATATTACTATATATTATGTAACACCAAATATAACTACAAACGGGTTTCTAGCTAGCTTGCTAGTAGGTAATACAAAAATTAAATTTATGTTCTAATGCAACTTCATGCGCGTTGATGTCCTTTCAGTCTTCCTGGGTATTCATATCGGTATAATAAAAGTTATACCGATTAAGTTCCTTACTTCTCATCATTGGAATAGGTAGAATCGTTTTCTAAATACAACTTTTTAATATCAATAAAAGTTGGCTAAAAGATAATAATAAAATATATTATGGAAAATACAAGTGATACTAATAAGATGTTAGTATTTATTTACAACATACGATCTTACAAATTATGGTATGCATAAATTATTTTATTTCAACATATTAATATTACCTAACAAATTGCATGAACTGGTCTAATTTTAACCTAAACATTTTTTTGCTAATGGTACAGGTGTTATTAAACAATTCTATTAAATATGTTTACATTACAAAATAAAGTTTTAATTTAAAATTAATTGTATGTTGCTTGTGGCTACCCTCGCTTGTTGAAGTTATTTAACTCGCCCGCGGAACCCGTATAAATATCGGGATGACAGGCAATGAAAATTTTAGTCTCCTCACCATTGCCAAATACAGTATTTATACAACTTAAGGCTTCTTTGTGACATTAAAACTGGCAAATACACAGACGCTTTCGAATGTTTAATCGTAGTCCAGAACTACATTTTTCGTTTTGTTAAAATATACGAATATTCTTGAAAATTATGTATAAATGAATAAAACCATGGGTTGTAGGTTTAACAACTTTATTATTATACCTTCTACCTCTAATATTAAAATTCTTATAATATATGGAGATAGATGTAGAATCAGTTCTTTAAAATGGTACACAGAAATGACATGTACCCTATAATCATCAAAGGTTTCAAAATCTAAATAAATTAATCAGACTTTTTTGACACCATAGGAAATTATTGTATTATGTGTAGTGAGCCTTAGATAAGAAATTTGACTGGACACGCCAGGTGTTGGCCAGTGACCATTGTATAAATGCACACAAATGGAATCTTGTTCTGTCAGGTCCTACTTCCATGTGTCAGCTTATTGCCCTGGAAATGCTCATTACTTGGTAAATGTACAGTTACAAAATAAATATAATTATGTATACACCAGCTTTCAATCGACTTTATATTTATATTTTCATGAACGTAACATTTTAATCATTTAATGAAAATACTGCAAAAAACAGGCGAGCATAAGCTTACCGTCACTAACACCACGACATCTGACTAGGTGGTAGAGTTTGGCAGCGATTCGTCTGAATTGGTATTGGTCCGTCATAACGTCAGTGCTTTCCGTTTACGTGTTCCGGTTTGGAGGATAAGGTAGCTGGTAAACTTGCTTAGGCTCGAGATGGAACATCTCGGCCTCAGGTTGGCAACGTACCATTACACCTCTATGCGGCATAAATTTCCTACCACCAGGAAATTCGTTTACTTGTTTGCCTTCCGATACCATAAAAATCAATAAATAAAATAAAATCTCTTCACATGTGTGATATGTAGAGACGATTTATTTTAATAACCTCTTAATTTTTAAAATTAACCTTTTTATGTAAAGTAACAAATCTCATATATTAGACTTATTAAAAAATGTCTTTAATAAGTCTACGAGTTGTCTGTGAAGTTGAATAAAAAAATATATATACATATCTATCCTAAACACATTACTCTCTTTCTCGTTGCGCAATTGGGTAATAACACAGAATCTTATAAAGCCATCATTTTTGCGAGTTTAATTTATCATGTATCGTTTAATTACTATGGTACCATCTTGTTATATCACCTCTACCAGGAGTGCATAAGTATCTTTGCATTCGCCTACAAAGTTGGAAAATGTGGCTTTTATTTAGTATGTAATTACTGCTAATCATTGCCTCTTTCACGTATTGAAGGTGCTTAACTCGCTAATAGGAACCTGTTGGAACATTGAAAATGTAGTTTCCGACTGAAACTGGTTTCACCCAAAACCGAAGTTTCGGTTTTAATAGGTTTTGAAAATCTATTACAAATGATTATCGCCGTCTAGACGTAAAATGACAACACATCACATACTTCTAACTTCTATATTCATTACAGATGATTAAACATTGTGTTCAAAAATGCTTTGTATACAGTGAGCCTTAGATAAGAAATTCGACTAGACACACCAGGTGTTAAAAGCCAGTAACTGTTGTATTAATGTTCACTGGAATCTCGCTCAGTCGGTTCGAGTTCTATGTGTCAGTTTGGTGCACTCCAAATGCTCATTGCTTACATCCGGTAGCTGCTGGCCTTAGACGTAATGCCTAGCTACGTAATATGGAGTAATATTGCTTTCTTGTCCATATTAATATGATGAATGCGAATGTCTATTTTTTACCTATTACGCTTATATGGCTAAATCGTTGTATCGATTTCGATAAAATTTGAAATGAATATAGTTAAATATCCGAGCTTCAATATGCTTACTTTTTTTCAAAAAGCAATCTGCAAAGTAATATAATGCGAGATGAAAGTTTGTATGAAAATCTATACCACGCTGACAAAGTCCCAAGTAGATAGGTAGTCTTATTTGCATTGATAATATTAATATATAAAAAAAATAGTACTGTAAATTGTCGGTGTAAGCTTCGTAACTATTAAACAGATCATGATCAAATTTGCGAAACTACTCATTTTGTAATTTTGTACATCTGAAAAGGTAGGTTCTCAAGGAAGAGCAACTGAAAATGCGGACAAAATCATTGTCAATTACCAGATAATTTGTTGTTATGACTTTGATAAATAAAGGAGCAAAAAGTTTTCTTAAGTTTACAAACTAAAAGGGTAAATACTGATGCTTTGTATTACCTTCGAACTCTACGCTTTTAATGTTCCACTTTGTGGATCGACAAAATGTACAAGTACACAATGACCCTTTTACTTTTCGACAGTTCACGGTCTTTTAATGTCAACAGTCAAATCTCTTTATAAATATGGATAAAAACAAATTCAAATGAACCACTTACAGTATATAGGGAAAATTAAAATTGATAAATTTCCTAAATTAAATATAATGACTAAAAAAGTTGTTTAAATATGAAATAATGTTTATTTCGAATAAATTAAAAAAAAAACAATTTATCAATACTAATATTAAGTCAAAAGCGTAGAAAAAGAAGCAAATAAAATAAAGTAGAATGCTTTTAAATACAAAACCATTTACTAAAATGTATTATCTTAAATAAATAAATAGAAATGCCGAAAAATATGTAAGCGCATAACTTCCAAACGTTTAAATCGAATTCCCAAACTTTGATTTTGAGTTATTTGAGGAAGTCAAGAAAACGTTTGAAAGATAAGAAGATTTTAAAAAACTGCGAGGAAATTAAGAAAAACGATATTTAATTTTTCTCATACAAACTGGATGGGAGGAATGAAGTTCGTTGTGATTAGATTGTTTTTATATATGAAAATGAATTCCAATTCCTCTTAATCATTGCATCACACGTGAGTAGATGGAACAATTTAGCTAATTATTTTTTGTTGTGTTGATATGAAGAAAAAAAAACTGGTAAAATTACAGGGAAAATAAAAAAAAACAACATTTTAATTTGTCCCATATCGGTAACCATTCATGTCAAACGATACAAAGTTCGCCAGTTCAGCGAATTTTAGATAAAAATTGATTTGATTGAGTATGTAACCCCAATAATACTATAAAGTATAAAGTGAAAAGGACAAGTGTTTTTAGGTAAATTGTATCTACGGTTTACTTTGTCTACCCGTAACTCGTAATAGGATAAGGCGTGAAGACATATTTTATTTATTTTATAAGTTGGTTTGCGTGTCCGAAGGCCACACTACAGGTAGCCGGCTCTCCACAATTGATTACTTGATCGTTTTGTATAACCACTTGGAGTATAGTAGTCTAGAGCACACTAGAGAGTGAGTAAAAATTTAGGAACAGCTTACTAAGTCGAGATAACACCGAAGGCAGGCTTAAATTTATATTGATTTCTGAATCATTTTGTATTGCCGCTTACATTTTAATGCTACAGCTCAATATGGCTGCTTTGTCAGGTAAAGCCCTAACAAGTTATAAACGAGAAAATTTATATAATCTATGAAGTAACTAACAAACAAGGTATTAAAGAATTTCAAATTATCTTTGAATAGAAGAAAATTAATTATTCTTATTCAGGACATATAAATTAGTTTGACTAGTGTCCAGCCTTCTGTCCAATTTTATAATATTAGCTTCCAAATCTTAACACGATAATATTAAAGAATGATAGAAGTTTTACTGATAATAAAAACAAATAAGACTGTATATATTATTTATTAACTGGACAATCTTTTATTTTATTTGCAATATAGATTTAGAACTATAATAACCCTAAGTTTCTATTAGAAGTAAAACTCTCAATGCAATTTGTATAATACGATGCCCGCGCTCTATGCTTATTTGGTCTCCATGATTTTCTATAAATATTATTCAATTATTGGTAACTTGTTTTGTTAAAACACAAAGCTTTTATGTTTGGGTAATTGGAATAGTGCGTGCATAGAGCGCATAAGGTGGAAAAATCGCGTGGCTAAACCTGTCTTACTTGTACTAATATTTAACAGTGGATTTTTACACGATCCTTACTTGCTTTATTCAACATAGCTTATATAATAGTGTATGTAATTAGTTTTGCAATTCATTCTCTAATTTTCATTCCATATAACCTGATATTAGGCTGATATTTTATATCATAAGTATCTTCACGACCATATCCCCGAAGAGGTAGGCAGAGGCTTAATCAGGGCACCCAAGACTAGCCGAAGACACTAAGTCCCACATTATGATAGGTGGCAAACCAACCTTTTCTTTTTGTTTCTTTTTGTTTCCCGACCCGAGGCTCAAACCCGGGATCTCAAGAAGTCAAGTTCAACGCCTAGACCGCTTGACCACAGAGGTGATCGCATTTATTACTTATCACATTTATATACATTATTATACACAAACATTCGTAAAATTAATGATACCTGTCACTTTCAACCGAGTAAAAGTGGGAAAGGGTCCTCAGTTTAAGTAGCATATTTGGTTCTTTTTGATTTACTTTCTATCTAAGACGGCGCATAACATTTTACATATTGCATTGATTATGAGAATTATTTTTTTCCGGATAGGCGATAGTGTATGTAAATTTTGAAAAAAAAAATCATCCATAATGGTGTAAAAATAAGTGACGTCTAAGTACTCCCACTGATTTTAAATTATAACTACGTCTTCCCGAGTAAACTAATTTCATAAATCTTTTTTTTGTTTGATAAAGTATAAATTGATAATATCATCCACACAGTCCCATATATTTTTTTAAAAATCTAACCTTAGGGGTAAATAGGCGATGATTTTTGGCTTATCGCTTATGCCTTTGCATTACTTGGGCACTAATGACAAAAGTTTAGAAATGTTTGTTAACTCATACATCATTATGTTTATATATGCCTCTAGGAAAAATTAAAAATGGTAACATCTTAGTTGTTTGTATAGGTTGAAGTCCTCCTAGCTGCCCCTGTTAGCTAGCTTATGCATGTGCCTATATGACTATTGTAAGGGGGTCACTAGAGTAGTTCAGTAGGATAACAAATTTACAGTGGCATAGTTAAATAAAAATAATAAAACAGCTATCACAATAGACAAAAATTAATACATTCTATATTATGACTTAAATTTGAAGTCATAAAAGTTATTATAGATTGATATAATAAGTCTACTACCCGCTGCGTCGCCTACGCGCAATATGATATTTTCCTTTATTCATTTTTTAAAAAGTTAATTAACTCTCATGTGCCTTCTATTTATTAATCTCATAAAACTGCACAAGTTATAATTTTACTTAGCTGCAAAAGAAAGTTCGTATTTTTGACGCAAACTTTCGTTATGACATTACAGTATTTTGACGGATCTTAAAAAAGTTAATTAGGTACATACATATATGCGCCAAAAATTAGTTTGACAGGGTGCGGGACTACTGCTTTAAAATTCTGTTGCAATATTTATCCTTCAATTGTAAGAAGTACTCGAAACTAAAAAGTAACTGTAATAAAAG
>NJDC01000224.1:441048-465735 GCA_002245475.1 Calephelis virginiensis | reverse complement strand
TTACGAAAATTGCTCAGACGCAGGAGCATAAAATTTGGCACACTTATAGTTTATGTGTAGGGGAAGTTTTCGATGTTTTCAATAATAATGCTTATAAAGTACATTAAATCAATAAATAAAACATTACCCACACTACCATGCATTTGACACACACAAACAAATATATTGATGCTAACGATAAAAGATCACAGGTGTCGCATTAAACAGTTTGGAAACAAAGTCTTGAGAAATGAAATTGGCGTTCTTATCAACAAGATATTGAAATTTATTATGGTCGAATTTCGACCAATGGGCGACCACTACTACGTTTTATTATGCACAAAAAATTGCAATATTGGACAATATTGCACTTAAATTGTCAAAATGTTTAATTTAAGATTATAGCTTCGAATAGTATATAATGTACTAGCTGACCCGGCAGACGTTGTTCTGCTATTTTTTTTGGTGGTTTTAGTAAAAAAAATGGTAACATTTAATTCCAAAAATAATAGTTAATTGATTGATATCGTCTAAATTTTAATAATACTAGCAGCAATATTAGTTACCGTACTTCTCCGAAACGGCTTCACGATTTTCACCAAAATTTTTTGTGAACATTCATTAGGTCTGAGAATCGGGTACTTACTATCTATTTTTCATACCCCTTACGGCCAATGTTAGTAATGTATCTCAAGCAAGCTATATAGCTGCGTATCCGGTGGCCTATCCCATACCTAATTTCCATATTTATCCTGTCCACAGATATGTTATTGGCAAGCGATAACATAATGGATCAAAATATCAATCTTGGACAGCGAGTTTTGGATTAGGATTGATTATTAATATTGACCGTTAGTGATTAGTGTGATTCTATCCTATTTTTAAACTAAAATCACATTAAAAAATAACAGAACAAAGTCCGTCGGGTCAGCTAGTTATGAATAAAATTGTACAATCGTCACATTATTCATTACACAAAACAAATGAAATATACACAATTATTAAAACTAGGTTATCTATTAGATCAAATGTTTGCAAAACTTTAAAATTTTAAATTAGAGAATTCTTGAGGCTGTGGATTTTTTTATTTAAGTTAGTACATAAATAGGTAACTCTTCTAAATGTAAGAGATAACGCTGGCTGTAATACTGGTGTGTGCTGCTTATGGCTGAGATGTTAGGTCACGTGTGCAAGTCTACCGGTTGTCTTACCTTTCTGAGCCTTTACCATGAGTTGGTATATATTACGTTCCGTAGGTTACGTGTCGAAATCTATGACAGTTTTGGTCTAAAATGTGTTTCTCTTAGTTACTAATAGAGGCGCTGTTCAAAGTTTTCATACAAATAATTTACAGAGACGGTAGCGAGTACTTGGCAAGCCGTAAACTCATGGTTAGGGATCCTACTCCAATTTTTGTGGTAAAATACAAAATTCAATTATTTTGTTTTGTTCCAAAATAAATAAATATAAGTATACTCGTATACTAGGTGGTAGAGTTTAGCAGCGACTCGTCCGGATTGGTACCACCGCCTTACCTATTCCTGCCGCCATAACGTCATGACGTGTTCCGGTTAGGAGGATAAGGTAGCCGGTAAACTTACTTTTGCTCGAGGCCTAACATCCCGGCCTCAGGTTGGCAACGCACAATTTGGTGTCTCTAGGCGGCGTGAATTTCTTAACATTAGGAAATCCGTCTGCTTGTTTGCCTTCCAATATCATAAAAAAAATATTACGTCTCGATATCTATGACACTCTTGGTTTAAAACTGAGTTTCTCTTAGTTACCAACAGAGGCGCTGTCCAAAGTTTTCATACAAATAATTAACAGTCAGACGGTAGCGAGTATAGTATACTCGTACTTGACAAGCCGGAAACACATGGTAAGGGCCCTGCACGCATTCAGGTTTATTATAATACATCAAACAGATCGATGCTCTCCCTTACATAAAAGAGACTGAGATCTAACCAGGATAAAATATTATATTATCATCACTAATTACAAATTTTACAAATTGAATCTAACCCCAAAGTAAGCAAATTATATGCTTGTGTTATGGGTGTTAGTCAACGATACTATTACATAGAAATACTTAAATAGATACCAAAATAAATTTAATAAGCACCCAGACCCGAAAATGCGGACATCTAAATGTTCATCACACAAATGCCTGCCTCAGTCGGGAATCGAACCCGTGCCTCGCGATTCGTCGATGCAGTTAGGCGAATACGCTAGCCACTCGACCAACGAGGCGGTCAAATTTTTAACCCGGATAACAGATTTGAGGAGAGTAAATGAGTATAATAAGGTTTTGTCTCAGAGGTCGGTTTTGAACTCGAGACATATTTTCAACTAGCACCAAAAAGAGGGGTACGCAGTTTGACGGTATGTTTATTTATTACCTTTTTTTCATTGTTGATTTTTGGTGATTTTTGTTTAGAAATGGTACATGATGATGCCAAAGTATGCCATATTAATTTTGTCATGATGTTAATAGCGGTTTTTGAGTTGTAGTTAAGCATTAGCATTATGCAGTAGAATGTTGTTAAAATATGTGTGGGACCACCTCGTAATCATTAACTATCATTCGAAACAAAAATTATCAAATAGTACGATTTAAAATATTTGGAAAAGGGTTTTCCAGTTTTGCTGCGTTAATAATATTACATAATTGGGATTTTTGTCTTTTTCTCTTTGCGGTACGACTTACTATTTTTTGTTATTATTTTTTTATGTGCGTTTCTACTTGAAGTTATGTCTTATCAAGCGAAGTCTTACTTATTAGGCGTTGCAAGACTTGATACGACGCTAAGCCACAGGCGCTTGCAAAGTTTTTTAAACAAGTTCACTTGTGTCAGATTATGTAAATTGCAATCTTTTTATTGGTTTCTAGAACGTGGTAGTTTTAATTTTACTTAATGAAAGTCAAGCATTTTATGCAGTTTACTTAATTTTATTGTGTAAAGATGTCTATAACTTTAAATGTAGTTTTTAGTAATATCGTTTAAAATACATGTTCACTTTGTTATTACTTGGCTTGTTTTAAAATATGCTTGGTACTTTTTTTATAAGTAAATCTTTTATAACGTAATATTTTAATGATTTCCAGTATAAAAAAGTTTTTAATCATGTTTGGAATAATAATTACCAATACCAGTAAAGTAACTACGGGCGATTGTCATGTTCCCGTTTGAAACACCCAGTACATTTTTTCAACAAAGGTTGGCAACCCACCATTTGAACAATTGTACAAAATTCTGGCAACAAAATATCCGCGTGCTTGTTTGTTTTACTTGTTTGTTTGCTATATGTGCAAAAACACACTCCGTTATTTTTAAACATCTTTGTTTTATTGTTAGGTAGATTAGATTTGCACTAGTTACACGTAATAACTATGTAATTTACATTTTTCTATTGAAATTACTTGCAATCCGCCCCGGGCAATTACTAGAACATCATAATGTAGAAACAGGTGTTCTGTAAAATAGCGAAATTAATTTTCCAGTCCCAGTACAAGCCTTGTCTCTAATTTTCGTAGAGTCGGCCACAGGCGGTTCAGCATTCTTGGACTTCACGTAATAGCTCTCATTACATTTTTTATCTCAATAATAAATCGAGTAAACTGAAAACATGTGTTCATTTACACATGTTTTTAACTTACCATATACATTTTTTTTCATTTAAAAGTAAAAAAGTAAGTATCTTCACGACCATATCCCCGATGGTGTAGGCAGAGGCACAACCAGGGCACCTACGATTACCCAAAGACACTAAGTCCCACAATGTGGTGGCAAGCCTATTGCCAAACGGTCACATATCCAATCACGGGCAACGTTATTTTTATTAGAAAATTGAAAATGTACATTTTCCAATTTTTTTGTTGCCGACCCGGAGATCGGATCCTGGACCTTAAGAAGTCAAGTCTGATGCCGTTAGACCACAGAGGCGATATTTAATTTAGCGTGTTTTAATAGAAAATTAAAAACAAAATATTTCTGTAATATGTTGGAGAGATACGTACCGGTATCCGGTAACCGGTAAACTTACTGAGACAAGAGATTTGACACCCTAGCCGTATTTTTTTTATGGCAATAGACATAGAACAAGCACAAGGCTTTCCTGATAGTAATCGATAGGCCACTCTTGTATCAAATGTGGCCTATAGACACATCGATGATTTAGATGCGTCGCTATTCTGTGACGGGAAGTTAGTTATGTCATCAGGCAGATAAGGCAGTAGAACCCTATATGAGGAAATTACAGTACAGCACTGATGGTAGACCAGTGAGCTTGTTTATAATGACCCGTGTAACCTCGGATTACCACGTAAGAGCTGCATGGCAGAGGCAGATAGTCTAGAATCTAGACCAGTGTTTCCCAAACATTGTTCTGAAATGGCCCAGTAATNNNNTAGGTATGTCTAGGTCGCTAGTACCAAAAATATTGAATGTTAATTAAATCATCATAAAATATATAATTATCACAGTTTTAATATAAAAATGGATTATATCGCCAAACACTCTTTTTACTTTTAACAAGCGCTGTATTTGTGGTGATTTTCTTTAGTAGAATTGAAAATAATGCTCCCAATATTTAAAATGTCATTTGCGTCAAAATACGTATGTGTTAGTTAAAGTTTAAACCATTCTCGAACTCAATCCTTTAATTACGTTCGAGTTACGTGTTGAAATCTATGACACTTTTGGTCTATAAATGTGTTTCTCTTAACTACCAATGCATTTGTTCAAAGTTTTCATACATAATAATGTACAGAGACAGCAGTGAGTATAGTAAATTTGACAAGCCGTAAACTCAAGTCGAACACCTGGACCGCTAGACAACAGAGGCGATTTTCTGATGATAAAAAGTTGAAACCACTGATAAAATCTTTTCACCTACTTCAATCATCAATTTGAAGTAGGTGAAAAATGTGAATCAACCTAGGACCGAATTGATAAATGTCAAATGCATGTTAAAAACAACTTTTAATAAAGACCGTTTTGGACCGGGCTCTTTTGCAGAATAGACCACCTGCCTTCCTAACAGGCAGCTCGTAAAAGGCGAGAGCGTAGGCTTACCGTCAATAACACTGTTACATCTGACTAGGTGGTAGAGTTTTGCAGCAACTCACCCGGATTGGTACCACCGCCTTACCTATTCCTGCCGCCATAACGTCATGACGTGTTCCGGTTTGAAGGGTAGGGTAGCCGGTAAACTTCCTTTTGCTCGAGGCCTAACATCCCGGCCTCAGGTTGGCAACGCACCATTACCACCTTTGGTGTCTCTAGGCGAAGTGAATTTATTACCATCAAGAAATCCGTCTGCTTGTTTGCCTTCCAATACCATAAAAAAAAACCGGAACTACTCAAAAAACGAAACAATAGGTATGGGGCAGAAACAAGGTGCTGGATACAAAGCATAATTATTAAATGTTTAAAAAAAAATAATAAAAACAATGTACGCATGTACGCTACCGTCATGTTTTAGATGGGGGATGAAATCACACCATAAAATAATTTGGATTATATCTTGACACTCCATAGTCCACGTTCACATTAACATTGGATATTTCTTTTGTCAGCCTTTTTCTGCACCAAAAAAAGTCAGCTGGTAGCATTGTACAAGAAAAAGCAGATGTCAAGTTATAAGCTTTAGAAAAATGTAGCAAACGGTTTAAAAATCCGAACATGAACTCCCATAGCCACAAATGGAACAATATTTTTCTGTTTAAAACAGGACACGTGGGCCTATCCATCTTAGACTAGAGACTATAGTGTAAAATAATCAACTCGTGCTAATGCACAAGATATTCTAAAAAAAAAAGACGGGTTCCGGAAGTGCCAGCAGAAGTGAAAACTTGGATATTAATGATGTTCATTTTTGATGTTTTGGAATGGTTAGTGAATAATGCATGAACTGCTTTACTTATCAATATGAAAGTACTATCATTTATGCACAAATATTATTTTCATATCAATAACCTGCGTTGGGTTTGACAAAAACACGCTAAAGTAAGACCACGTGACGGCTAGGAGCGTCGTCATATTATATGTACAACGATCATTGCTCGTCTAGACATAAAGATTATTTTCAAGATGGCACAAATAGAGCAATATCTGTTGATATCATACGTATCTGCTATATGTGAGAATGTAATGGTAGGTATTTTGCGGCGTATTATCCATTGCGCATTTTATACTCTTCGGAAATATGTAAGCAATACAAAAACAGCAATGAATGTTCTGACGATCTGACGCGAGTTAAGTTTTTACCCATTCCAAAAAAGTGCGCAACGCCGCATAAGAAGTTTTCCCTTCAAAAAAGTATTTTCACGACCATATCCCTAAATGCAACCAGGCCGTCCCATAGTGTGATGGCAAGCTTATCGACAACCAAGCACATATGACACATATCCTAACCCGGGCAACGTTATTTTTATTAGAAAGTTGAAAATACATTTTTCTTTTCTTGTTGCTCGACCCAGGGCTCGTAACCGCGACCTTAAGAAGTCTAGTTTAACGTCTGACTGCAAGACCACAGAAGTAAAAGAAGAATCCGGAAAATTCATATCTGTAAATTTCAAATTTCCTATGTATTTATTATGTATTATGTAGCATTAACAAAATGCGACATGTCGAATTCCTAATCATCTTCTTATGTGTTTTCTTAATATGTCTTTTATTCATTTTTCACGACTTATTTAGCCAATGTCAGGTATTTCTAATCATGTCACAAAATGATTAACATTGACATAAAATTCAAATGACTTAAATACATTTAAAAATAATCACATTTCAACATTATGAAACAAAACAAACGATAAACCGTTTCAAAACCAAGCACCTATCTACTAGAGCAGCTGATATAAAGTGCACGCTATAATAGTCTTTATATTAAAGTGATTAATAGTAATATAGTGTAACTGTATAAGGCAGATGGTCTATTGTTAATAGCACGCGCCCAAAGTACAATAAACACGTAAAACGGTACGGATCAATTAGAATTGACACTGGTGGTACAATTGGTCGCCAGATGTTTAGATCAATGTTACCTTCAACAATTTTCCCTGATTTGTAACAAGAGAGAATTTATGACGAGGGCTGTGCGTACGATTTTTTTTAATGCCAAGACCGAGCCCAAATACTAGTGTCAAAAAATCATTTGTGTTAGAACCCCATATCTCACATCCACGATGTCACATTTGCTCAAATCTTGAATAAACATTATATTAGCAATTGTCGTGTTAAATAAATTGTATTATGATCTGACTAGCATTTTTTGAGTAAGTATACTAAATTAAATGTATCCTACTAATATTACAAATGCGAAAGTTTGTGTGTATGTATGGATGTTTGTTACTCTTTCACGCTCGAACGGCTGAACGGATTTGTCTGAAATTTGGAACACAGGTAGATTGTAACCTGATTAATATCTAAGGTACTTCTAATCCCGATCGCACAACGGGGTCATGTGAAAACGCGGGTAAATTCATAAACATGAAAATTTCTGCATTATTAGGTATAAGTTATAATCATTAGGTCGTATCTTGATAAAATGTATATGGAATTATTTCAGAATCGTGACTTACCGGTTCAAAAAAGAACCGTAAAAATCGGTTAGTTATTAGCCGAGTAATCGCACGTAATATACATACAAAAAAACATATTGTCGAATTGACAACCTACTCCATTTTGGTGTCGGTTGAAAAGACAAGCCCCTTAAGATTTTCCGCCTTTTTCGCATGGACATTTTTTGTATATATAGCCTGAGCAAAACTTTTTCTATCTCTAATATTTATAGAAGTTTAAGATATGCGTATGAAATTGCGGGCAATACTAAGTCTAACAATTGATCTAAATAAAGTCTAAGCAAAGTAAAACTACTTTACATAACACTTAAACCAAGGTGTCAAATAAAATATTGTTTTTGTGAATGAGACAAAAAAGAAGTCATTCATCGAATCAACACGTACGAAAACCTAACAAAACCAATTTTGTTGTAAAAACTAATATCTTATTGACGATCTTAACACGTAAAACATATGACTGAATTTAACTCAGCAAAGAAATCTGACTGAAAAAACAAGGTTGCTAGTTTTGAGCGTACAAAATTAATTTTTCGAAGTAAACTTGTCATAATACGAAGTGGTAAAGTTGATATTTGGTCAGCTTCGAAAAAATACGTTGGAGTTCAACGAACCAACTGAATAGCTAAGTAAATAAATTGGTTCGTGCAATCGGATGCAAGAGTGAAAAAAACGGTACCTTGGCACGGATTGTATGTTAGATAATTTTATCTCGGCTCCGGACCTCGCTAGAAAAGGTACGTTGCTAAGGCTAATTCAGATTAAGGCTTTTCTTCCTTCTAAAAGATAGTGCAATTTCAATTTAGACTTAGCCGTATTATTGCATGTGTTTAAAGCTTAAATGTATGTAAAATACAGATACTTCTCTATATTCTATAGTATTTTATCGTACCGGCTTCTCTTATTACAACATCTTTAGGCCTATTGTAACTATAACATTGTTATTCTAATACTTTAATGTACAAATTTCAACGTTTTTTACGAAATTATTAACAAATATGTTCTATCAAGTATCAACATTAAATATTGTTGATTACGCCTAACTACATGACTAGATAATTTACTAAACCAGGTACCTAATTATAGTTTTAGATAAGAATTCTAAATGATTTTGTTGAAGTATTTTGAATAAAAACCATTTCACGGCTGGGCTTTTACTGCTCAGATTTGTAACGTTAGATTTAAACTTTAGGTACCTATCTATTAGTGACTATCCAACCCGGCGAACTTAGTATAGCTTAACAGTTTGTATGAATTAAAGCATCATTATTACAATTGTCCCTGCAACTTTCTCGGTTTTATTTTCATGAAAACCTCCTGGCAATAACTAACACAAAAAAATATTTAGCATAATTGGTCCATACGTTCAGGAGTGAGGCGATGACCATGACCGAAATGGGGATTGATTTTTTTAGATATAAATTATGCCTTACTGCCTACGATTGCTAACACTGCCGTGTTGCTTTCCAATGATGGATACATTTTTGTAATGTTATAAGATATCAAACAAGCACACCGCTACCCTGATGCTACCGTGGACACCATAGATGTGTTTTTTTATGATATTGGAAGGCAAACAAGCAGACGAATTTCCTGATGGTAAGAAATTCCCGCCGCCTAGGTGGTAATGGTGCGTTGCCAACCTGAGGCCAGGATGTAAGGCCTCGAGCAAAAGTAAGTTTACCGGCTACCCTCCGAATAGGAACACGCCGTGACGTTATGGGGGCAGGAATAGATAAGGCGGTGGTACCAATCCAGGTGAGTCGCTGCGAAACTCTACCACCTAGTCAGATGTCACGGTGCTAGTGACGGTAAGCCTGAGCTCGCCTTTTACGAGCTGCCTGGCAGGAAGGCAGATGGTCTATTCTGCAAAGAAGCCCGGACCAACACGTATGTCTTGCAACTGAGGCGTTAAGTTTTTTATTGTGCAATACCGGCTACTCTACCCATGGGACCGGAATGTGGGACTGTTGTTACGGAGACAGGAATTAATAAAGTGGTGGATCACTACTCGAGATTGCTAAAAAAAGAATTTTATTGACCGCTATAAACACGGACATTCTACAATGTATGTTAAGAAATTAAATTTAAATAATATTGCCAGACCGTGACATAAGTTTTGGATTTAGTAATTGTAGTCGATTTTTAGGGTTCCGTAGACGAATTACGTAAAACAGAAATCTGTAATATTCAACAATTCTGTCTGTCAGTCTGTAAGTAAACATCTTTATGATTCTAATACAAAAATAAAAAAATAATAACGGGCATCCCTTAACTTATTTCGTTTTGCATGTTGAATGCATAACTAGCTAGCCACTCACATTCCGCCACTTAACCGCCTCGTTGATTAAGTGGTTAGTGTACACACCTAACCAGACCGCGAAAATCGGGTTTGATTCCCGACAGGGGAAGCCATTTGTGTGATAAAAAATTAGATGTAGACTGCATTTCCGGGTCTGGGTATTTATTAAATTTATTCTGGTATCTATTTAAGTATTTCTTTGTATTAGTATCGTTGATTAACACTCATAACACAAGCATTTAATTTGATCACTTTGGGGTTAGATTCAATTTGTGTAACCTGTCCAGGGATATTTATTATTTATTGACTCCCTATGTATGGAAGTAAAATTAAAAATAATTTCATCAAACCTAAAAAAGAAGGGCATCTCTCGATGTTTCCCTCCATGCATGGCACTGAAACTAAAAAAAATGTTTTAGTTAAACGTACATGTGCAGAATGAATAGAGATGTTTCTTTAAGAATGAAATTGAGGTCTTCACAGATCCTTTTTTCAGTCCTTTTTTTTAAAATACATAGTTTCAAAGTTGTAAAATGTCTGAACTTCCTAACTACAGAATTAAGAAAGCGAAATAAGTAAAGTAAAAATAGGATAGAGACCTAAATATGCGAATGTAGTCAGCGGCTTCAGTACGTTTTCAAGAAAAAAACAAATGTAACTGTTAATGTTTCAACATAAATACTAAAATATAACAAAATAAAATATAGCATACTAGCCATTACCTGCGGCTTCGTACACGCTTTCGCAGGAACCCGTTGTGCGATCGGAATTAAAAGTAGCTTATATATTAATCCAGGTCACTATCTATCTGTGTTCCAAATTTCAGACAAATCCGTTCAGCCATTCGAGCGTGAAAGAGTAACAAACATACACACATCCTTACAAACTATCGCATTTATAATATTATAGTAGGATAGTAAATATAAGTAATAGTAATATAAGTAAGTATAAATATAGTAAAATATTATTTGTTACTCTCAATATACATCCTTAATGCGGAACATATTGAGGAGAATTGCTTCTACGGAACACTTTGAGTGCCAGTTCAACTCGCACTTAGCCAGTTTTTATTACTTTAACATTTGTAATGGTTAATACATACATGACATTCAAATTAATAAGTAGAGTGATGATTTGACGGCAACGTGCTAAGTTACGGTACAGTTTTTATACGGTTAAGTACCAACGGATTACTGTTACAACTTGATTTTTGGTTCTTATTTTTCAAATACCGCTTTAGTTTTAGAATAATACATAGTAATTACCAAAGTTACTCTTGCTGATTACGAAAGAAAGCTCGCCCACAGATTTTTGTTTATTGACTTTTTATCATGATTATAATAAAGTAAGATATTTTTTATAGTCATAGAATATATTTGCCGGGTATTATAATATAAAACAGCTGTTATGTCATTTATTTGGAAAAAACACATAAAAAAACAAAAAAGAGGAGGCTATCCATTCGACAGTAACTTCAAAAGCATCTTCACACACATATATTCGAAGAGGTAATAACTCTTTATTGTACAACTAAATCATGAAATACATATTACATTGATAAAAACATATTTTATACAAAGGCGGTTTTGTCCCTAACAAGCGATCTCTTCCAAACATCCAACATTTATAAGATAAGTACACCAAAATAACAGGGCACCCTCTACTAGCGGAGGACACTACGTCTCACAATGTGATAGGTGGCATGGACTTGACATATATCCCGTACAACGTTACTTTATTAGAAAATTTAAACTTTTAACTTATGCCCGATCCGAGGATCGAACCCGGGACCTCAATAAGTCAAGAGCGACGATGGATCTCTAGACTACAGAGGCGAAAATTCGACTATTTATATGTTTTTAGTATGTGTGATGCGGGATTACTCGATTAATATTTAATAATAAACAGATTTTGATGCTCCTTTTTGAAAGGTAGGTGATGATTCCAGACATTCTTTCCATTTTTACGGGAAATTGAAATTTGTATGTGACCATCCCGGAAGCATATAAACTATATTTCGTAAATAACAACCAAAACGCTACCTGTCCCCTGATTCTGTATGTTTGAGTGATAATAAATAAAATAAATGAGGTGGTTTCTTACGTCATTCAGACGGTTACAATCACGCCCCAATCACGCCTTCCACAAAGGTGAAAGATGAATTTTGATTTGTTTGAAACAAATGAAAATTTGGATTAAATCTGCATTCCACACGGATAGAAACCAATGTTAACAACCAATGTTTTAATCCGTGTTGCACCTCTGTAAGGGCCACTTGCACGTTCCTGGGTTAAGTATTTAACACTGAGTTAGCATCTAACTAGAGTTATATCACCATACATTTGACAGTTTAACTTAATATTAAATGTAACCCGGGAATGTGCAAGTGGCCCTAAGTGAATTAATTAATAAGGCAGTTCACAGTTGAAAGTTTATAGTTGTTGTTGGTCGAGTGGCTAGCGTACACGCCTAACTACATCGAGCAACAGCGAGGCTCGACTTCGATTCCCGACGGGGGCAGGCATTTGTACGTTGAACATTAAGGTGTCTGCATTTCCGGGTCTGGGTATTTATTAAATTTATTCTAGTATCTATTTAAGTATTTCTATGTATTAGTATCGTTGACTAACACCCATAACCCAAGCATATAATTTGCTTACTTTGAAGATTACTTACAATGATTTTGAAGGTGTGATACATACACATGACATTTCCATTCATTGCTTATGATGATGAATGAATGAATGATGATTTGACGGCATTACGCGAAATTACGGTACTAGTTTTAACGCAGTTAAGTATACTGTTATAACTCGATTATCGGTTTCCTTTTTGAAACATTCGGAGAGAAAATTGATTACTAATAACGACCTAACTTTGGTAGTTTAATTTAAACTACTGATAGGAGTAGGTAGTTATTCTGTTTGTATTAGTTGGGCCTTTATCATGAGTTGGTATAGATTAAAATTGTAAAAATGGGTTTCACTTAGTTACCAACAGAGGCGCTGTACAAAGTTTTCATACAAATCATTTACAGAGACGGTAGCGAGTATAGTAAACTTGACAAGCCGTAAACTCATGGTAAGGGCTGTGATTATGATAAGCAGAGTTACGTCAGAAATTCAATAAGATGACTGTAAGTAGTGAATTGCTTAATTTGTCACTACCACCGTGTTTTACATTAGGTGGTAGAATTGTAATGAGCCGCCAGTAGTAAATACCACCTATCCACAGGGTAGGGACGCACCAATAGTATCTTTAGTGTTTTAGACACGATTATCTTTTACTACCAGGGAAGCAGCAAGCACGCGGCTTGTATTTTGATATATCAAAGTTAGTTGACGTCTGATTACCCTATATTATATTCCTATTTCTATGGATTACCCTGCTTATCGATTTCTATAGACGTGTTCTACACATGGCTAGGTCGAGTAGAGGCATTCTGGCGGGAAGATGGTAAGAAAATAATGTATGTACCTCTGCCTACCTCTTCGAGGTTATGGGCGTGAAGATAGTATACTTAATAACAGTGGCAGCAATTTCCCATCTAATTTGTTTGACTGCAATGAATTACCTACTAGATTATTTCACCAACAACTGATGGGGTCGTCATATACCTTAAGTTATAAAAGCACGGAAATGATTTTGGTTAAGCAGTAGTTTGGTTCTTAGCCGATGGGGTCGTCAAGACCCTACCTAAGAATTTCTAGATTATTTTACCAACGGCTGATTGGGTCGTCACATCCCTACCTCAAGATGTGTAACCACAGAAATGTTTTCAGTAAAGCAGTATTTCGGTACTAAGCCGATGGGGTCGTCAAGACCCTACCTTAAACAATGGTTTCGTAAAACAGTAGTTTGGTACTAACTTATAATGGTCATAACGAGTGGTAATGAGCCCACCGCTCATATTACGTAAACAGACGGACGAAACCCGATAGCTGTATTTACTAATTGCTCTTTAGTATAATTATGTTGTAATTAAATTAACTAGCTACGTCATTACACTCATTTGTTTATACCGTTCAGTTAACAACGTTTTGTTTCATACAAACACGCGGGTCACATTTTTGTAACATTTATGAGCCAACCGGTTTTGCTTTTTACAGTATCTCTTGTATATCAAAGAGATTATGTGATCCAATGTTGTATGTATTGCTGTATTAGGCACAGTTTTACTTATTTTGGTCGCAGGCGTCGCATATGTTTACATAAACACTGTCTAAAATTGGTATAAATAAATAACATGCTACATTATTGTTTGAGAATGAAGTTTTTGACAGTGTTAGGGCCAAAACACATAACCGCGTTACGGCGCCGTGCCACTAAAATCGTCAGTTTGCGTTGTGGCGTTGCGGTGTCTTAGGGTCGAAACACATAACTGTGTTGAGGGTCGCGCCGATTGGCAGTAGCTGCTGATTATAGTGGTGCGGCACTATTTATTTATTTAAAACAGAGTAATACCTTATAATAACAAATAAGCAATAGGTATCTCACGATGGTCCATGGCAGAGAAATTTTTATGACGCCGCAACCCTGCAACGCAAACCGACGATTTTAGCGGCGCGGCGCTGGAACGCGGTTATGTGTTTAGGCCCATATACGTGTCTCTGTAATGAACCATAGTAAGAAACTTATTGTTTATTTATTAAAATATATTACTTTGTTTAAAATGAATAAGTAGTGTTACAATCGGCAGTGACGCTACTGCCGATTCTAGTGGAGGGGTGCCGCAACGCGCTTATTTGTTTTGGGCCTTAGTAACACATTTAGTTGTAGTAAGACATGTGTTCAACGAGTGTTTACTCTTTGGTACGGTAAACATTCAAGAAGACTAGCACAGAAAAAGTATTTTTTGTTTTTCCCGTATCTTCTTCTTCTATCTTTGTTATCAAGCAGCATCTAAGAGGCTAGGTATCGGTTCAATTGCCATTAACACTGTTGTGCATATTAGGCAATGACCTGCTAGTGATGATACCAACACCTTGCCTATTCTTGCCGCCATATCGCCAGCACTGGGCACTGTCAAATTTTGGTCTGCAGGACTTGTAAGCCAGTAAATAAATAATGCAAGAAAGAGAAAATATATCTCAGCTTTAGTTTGGTTATTTAACATTTCTTTCTTTAATGTATATAGGTAAAAATATCGGAAAATCAATCTACTTGTGTGCTTTTTAGGTTCGATTGAAAAAAGGGGTGTGTCATAATTCAGATGTGTCTGTGTGTGTCGGTTTGTGTCTCATCATAACTCCTAGACGAAAGGACCTAGTTCGATGCGGATGTTTTTGTTTTAAAGATGAACAAAATTATTCTTAGCTATATTAAAGGATAGGTTTTATACGAGTTTGTTGAAAATTTTAAATTTATTTATTATTTTTTATGTGATCGTTTAATTTATTAACAACATTAAATAAAAAAAAATCATTAACCCCCGACAAAAGTTACATGTAACGTAGCCTTCAAACAGAAAAATACGCATCGAAATCTATCCATCCGTTCAAACGTTTTGATGGCACAGACACATATTAGCACAAACACACACACACATTTTTAACATTTTTAATTATTTATACGGGATACTCACGATCTCTTTTTATTTTATTTGTCGATATTTAAAAATGATAATTAAAAATGTTATTAATTCGCGACGATTTAAGTTTAAAATCCTACACACACATGTTTAATAGCTGTAATGATACCATAGACAGACGGACACAGAACGACACGTCAAATTTATAACCTTACTCTCGATCGAGGATTAATAAAAAATAAATATTCATAGACTACAGCGAACCGATTAAATGAAACTACCAAAATCACGTACAACATATGCTATTTACAAAATAATATAGTTTTTCTTTCATTTTGTAATGTATTCTTTGAAACACATTATGCTGTTCATAAAAAATGAAGTCACTTTCCCTGTCAAGTCGTCACCTTCATTGTTGTGCTTGTGTAACTGATGGAAACTATGTCGCCAGTGCGCGTGCGCTACATAGATAGATTTATGGAAACCTTTTTGCAGCACTTATACTAATTCAGCTAATAAGCGTCATGTGTTAAAAATAAGAAAAACTCATTATATATGTAAGAAAATCTTGCTTATGCTAATGTTATAAATGCGAAAGTTTGTATGTCTTTCTGTTGCTCTTTCATTGCTAAACAGTTTACCCGTTTTTGATGAAATTTAATATACATGTAGTTAAAAATCTGAATTCACTGATTATTTCCAAAAATCGGCCCAAAGGCCCCCTACAATATAGGGTATAAAAAGATTGTTGGAAAATCTTTTACTATTTAGTTCTGCCTTTTTTTAACAAGACGGAATCAATGGATTGTTGGATGGTTTCTTTTATTTATTAGATTATCTTTATTTTTTTTTTATGATAATGGAAGGCAAACAAACAGACGGATTTTCTAATGGTAAGAAATTCACACCGCCTAGAGACATCAAAGGTGGTAATGGTGCGTTGCCAACTTGAGGCCGGGATGGTAGGCCTCGAGCAAAAGTAAGTTTACCGGCTGCATTACTCTCCGAACCGGAACACGTCAAAGGCAAGCATTGACGTTATGGCGGCAAAATTATAAATAAATGAATAGACTATTATTTATCGTTTCTGTGGACTAGCGGTCCGGCATCGGACTTGACTTCTTGAGGTCCCGGGTTTGATCACCAGGTCGAGCAAGAAAAAGTAGAAAATGTGAATTTCCAATTTTCCATTAAAAATAACATTGCCCGGGATTGAATATGTGCCCAGTTGTTGATAGGCATGCCACCTATCACATTGTGGGAGTCGTGACCCATGGGTTGTGACTCTGCCTACCGTTTCGGGGATATGGGCGTAAAGATACTTTTATTTATTAAAAAGAAAATGTCTTTATTTAATTAAGTTTTTTTCTTTCTAGGTAAGATCCTGCTACCATCCTTATGAGAGGACTGGACGGATTTGTCGTGGAACCTCTTTTTACTTCAATTATTTAGAATTAAAAAAGTTTAGGGGCTTACCCGCAATGCTTTTAAACACATGTGTTTTCATTAATACATTGTGTCAATGCAAAATTATCTTATTACCGGTATAATGAAGTATGGTGTCATAATAAGTACGAGTTAAGTACGATGTCATGGTAAACACCATGCAATTCATTTGGATTCAATGCAAATTGTTTTGTGGAAAAGTGCATGTGCCATTTGAAAAGAATCGAGTTTCGCCGTGTGTCACACATATACACATTCTCACACATACACATATGTATATCTTAACACCAAGATCGTTATGGACGAACCAACGGAGCATTCTCACTTTCTTTAAATCCCGCTCTTTCTTGGATCTCACTGTTGCAAATTCGATCAACGAGTGCTAAGCCACAGATTCTGATGCGGTTTTCTTAAAATAGATAAAGTGATTAAATAGGTAGGTTTATATGTATATTTCATATCCGTGCGAAGCTGGGGCGGGTCGCTAGTATTAAAAAAAATCTCTGGACAACTTACACAAATTGAATCTAAACCCAAAGTAAGCAAATTATATGCTTGTGATATAGGTGTTAATCAACGATACTAATACATAGAAATACTAAAATAGATACCAGAATAAATTTAATAAACACCCGGATCTGGCAATGCAGACTATATGTTCATCACACAAATGCCTGCCCCCGTCGGGCATCACACAAACTTACCCAACTATATGAAGGTCACAAATTATTAGGTATCAAAATGAAGTTTTAAAAAGGAAGTACGTATCTTCACACTCATATTCCTGAAGAGGTAGGCAGCACAACCAGGATACCCATACCAAAGACACTAAGTACCACAATGGTATGTGGCAAGCCAATCACCCACAGGTCACATATCTAATTCCAGGCAAGGTGATTTTTATTAGAAAATTGTAAATACATATTTTTTATACTTTTTTTGCCCAACTCGGAGATCGAACCGATCGATGATATCCCGTACCAAGAAATCAAGTCCAGCGCCGGACAACAGAGGCGATTAATAAAAAAATATCGCGACGGATTGAGAACCTCCTCCTTTTTTGAAGTCGGTTAAAAAGGCTATTTTAATGCTATTCTCTGTGGAAATGTGTGTGTGAATTGCATTTGTGGTTAAGTGGTTAGGTGTTGGCGTTAACTACGTGAGGTTTCCGGATTCAATTTCCGGGTTGGAAAATTCAATACATGTTTTTCAATTTTCTGATAAAATAACGTTGCCTGGGATTAAATACGTATCCGGTTGGGGATAAGTTTGCCACCTATCATATTGTGGGCAATAGTAGTACCTTCGGCAAATCTTGAGTGTCCTGGGTGTACTTTTTCCATATCTCTTTGAAGATATGGAAGTTAGTATTTACTTTTAACATTTTTTAATCGCTACTGACAATCTTTCAACATTAAAGATAAATTTACCTGCACAAATATTTTTAAATTTATTTGAGACGAAAACAAAGATATAAAAATCGCACTTCTGCGAAAAATGTAGGGAAACAACTTATATAAAGCGACTTTCGATTGCAATCTCGTCAGCGTAACACAAAAACCCTTAATTGGGCCAGAACAATGGGAGTGGGACGTGGGACTCGGGTGATCAGAGCATCGCGTAACCCAATGACGCAAGAGCGAAGCGCTGACGGAATGTCGGCGGTTTCATCGCTACTTGATTATAGATTCCTATGATTATTTTAATTTCCAGAAACTTGAAGGCACTCTATTTGAAGCTAATCCTGTTTTTCCGGAAAATCCTAAAAACAGTATTTTTATAATAATAATACTACTATATATACTATACTAATAATAATACTTTATTTGCTACCACCTACGGTAAATTTACTTGACGGAAGAGGCTAAATAGATCTTTAACTACGGTATGACATTTTTTGGTATTTACGGACAAGTGGAAATATATACTTATTTGGTTTTTTATTCACAAGAAAAATTGAAGTTTTTATAAAAATTTTAAGTTAAAAACTTTAGAAAGTTTAAGAATTCAAATGTAAAACAACGTTTCAGCTATTAGTATTAGAAAACTCTGTACTCTTAAGGTCATTTGCACGTTCTTAGGTTAAATATTTAATTTTGTGTTAACTACTAAGGTTAAATCACTAATCACTAATAGTAAATTTGTTCCAAAAACGGCCAAGCAGCGGCTTACATGATAAAAAGTTTAGCCTAAGTTTATCTCGTAAATTGATGATACTTAAGATAAACAATTAATCTAGGTATCTCTCAGATTAAAAACGCACCATTATAACATTTTCGGTTTCCTTATTTGGCAAAGGTTCGTGAATAACTTGCCATTCAAAAAATCCATGTCCTTGTTTGTATTTCTATAACATTAAAGAATGTCATGTACAGTCTTTGGTAACTTGACTGGAAATTCTTGGAAAACATCCTACATCCTACACACACTTGATATTTCTATTTGTCTAAACTTTCATATTCAAACAATAAATTTATCAAGTAAATTGCACACGGAAGTTGATAAATAGTGAAAATAGCACCAATTAGAAAGACCTTTAACCCTTTGAAGCACGTTAATGGGTAATTACTTAGGCAGTATATGCTGCCCTTTTACAGTTAAGGACATAAACTACGCCTGTACTAATGATTAATGTGTTAGAAATACTAGGAGCCCAGGATATTAATGAAAGTTGTAATTTCGTAGCATGTGAGATAAACCTACGTATGAAGTGTATTTCAGAATTTATGTTTCCCGCTTACATTATGAAAGGTCTGATTTATGTTTATGACGAATGAGGAATATACGAAAGTTTTATATAATATTGAACATTTTAGAACTTATGGTTATTCCAATAAATTCATTCAAAAGTTATAGCTTTTATGAAGAAACTGATGGTTAGAGACTGTAGGTTTGGTTTTATATTAGTTTTAATTAATCATAAGTTAGTCGATATTGCTATCATCTTTAATGTGTCTAGGCGACGTGAATTTCTTACCACCAGGAAATGCGTCTGCTTGCTTGCCTTCCAATGTCATAAAAATTCTATCAATCAAATAACAAAAAAAGTACAAAGTGAGTTTAGTCGTATTATGTTAGTACATAAAACTTGACAGTGGTACTTGTAATTTGTACATATCATAAATTGATAGAAGAAGGCGTTACTTTTCGGAAATCCATAATTAAATCTAAATAAAATTATATAATTTGCAATTTTCCGCCAAAAAAATGTATACGTATTATGGCGTAACAAAACAGGCAAAATAGTGCGCTAAGAATGAATTGGACTTAAAACTCCCAAATATATCCAGCTCCACACAACACACACCACTAAACTGTTTTATTAGCACCAACAATACACACACTACTAAAAACTCAACGTACGTTTCGCTTAGTAACCGAAGCATCATCAGGAGAATTCGTCTGCACTCCACGAAGTATCTGCTCGACCTTCGTACATATTTGAAATGGTTTACAGAAGTTCGTGCACTAAATATTTATGTTTCAACTATTCTAGTTCAACAGCTAATATTAATAAGCTACCTATGATAAGAGTTATTAATATTTTAAACTTCAGGTTAGTTTCCTGGCAGCCAATGCCAGGAAAAATAATCAAAATATCTTAGCAATAAAACTCTAGAAGGCCCTTCTCTATGTTTAGATATTTTATTAGATCAGCTAACCGAACATGGCTGTTTGAATGTTCTGATTTGCAAAATATATTAATAATTTAAATTAACTTTAACTTAAAATTCTACGTGATACGTAATCACATAATATTAAAAATATTTGCCGAAATAATTAAAATTAAACATAAAAGTAACTTTCGCCGCTTTTTTCCTCCCGATGAAACAGAGGCGTGTTTAAATAAGTTTGACATGTCTGTGTGTGTCAGTTTGTAACATCATAACTCTTAAATGATAGCACCGATTTCAATGCGGATTTTTCGTTTGAAAGCTGATATGATCGAGCTGAATCTTAGCTCAAATATAAACAGGTTATATTAGGGAACATTGGATTTCTTTAATTTTTAGTTTCCATTTCAAGATATGAATAAAATGTTTACAAAATTACGTGTCTTATAATGTGACAGATGTGACATGTGCCCTGTCTCTTTCTTTTGCTTTCAATAAAAGAAGACATAATTAAACTAAAAGATGCAGAGTCACAGGATTGGATTTAAAACTTATAATAAAACGAGATTTGTCGGTTTTGTATCGACATTTATATTTAAAATTCATTTTAAAAATCGTGATCACCACGGATATATGGTCCTGAATTTTCAATCTATAAAAGACTTACCAAGACAATGGAAAATGTAAGTAAGTAAGTATCTTCACGCCTATATCACCAGAGATGTTGGCAGAGGCACAACCAGGGCACCCACAACCAGCCGAAGACACTAAATCCCACAATGTGATAGGTGACAAGCCTATCGCCAACCAGGCACATGAACAATCCCGAGCAACGTTTTTTATTAGAAAATTGGAAAAAATCAATTTTCTTATTGTTGTTCGACCCGGGAATCGAACCCAGGAGCCCATGCATTCAAATCCGACAACTGAACCGCTAGACCACAGAGGCGATAAACTACTTGAATCTGTGGAATTTAACATAATTCACTGTAATATTATAGCTGTAACATTTTATAGGTTTATAATAGATATGCTATTATTTCCCTGTTTCAGAATTATATATGGGCACTTAAAGGATCACTCAATGTATGTAATTTATCTTAAGCGCTAGGTTCAAATGTTTCTCTCAAGTGTTTCCGCACGACCGTGTAATACAATGTCAGGAACCGAGTCCGGGACGCTGGGTTAAGATAGGATTTGTATGTAGAGATAGCTGTGCCCGCGACTTCATCTGTAATGGAGTTTCGTAGCGACTTTTTCCATAAATAGCGTTTTCGTGGAAATTCCGGGATGAAAGAAAATCTTTTTGCTCTCCATTAGCCTCTCTATCTTCCAGTGAAAATCTCATGAAAATCAGTTTCAATTTAGAGATTAGTCCGGGCATTGTATAAAAAGTTTTAATGTGCTTATAATCGTGTAAATAGGAAAACAGATATTTTGAAATCATACACTGGTTCTTCAATTTATTTACATAGGGCTAATCTTTAGATTCGAGTATTTTAACTAAATTTAAACTGTTTGCTTATCACCAAAATTCTGTTACAAAATGTATTAAAATTAGCTAAGTAAATAAATAAAACTATTTTCACAATATGTCCATGTTCCAGAAATTACTATTAACAAATCATACAGTGTAATTAGAAAACGGGACACTTAGAATTAAGACGTCTAAACTTAACTAAATGGGGACTTATCTGCTAATTACAAAAGATACATATTATGAAAAATTCTAAAATTTCGTAAATAGATAAAACAAAAAGCCTATTGTATTACTATGACGCCATAAAGTTTAAACTATTGTAGGTGGTTACAAAACAAAAAGTATAGTAATTAAAGAATAGCGACAGAATGAGTAATGACACAAATGAATATATTTAGAGTCAATTAAACTTTATTTGCAAATTACTAAAGCGTTAATTACAGAAGACTACTCATCAATAATCCATCATTTCGTAGATAAGTAAGACAAAAAGCTTAATTACATTTTGATACAAGAAAGTATAAATGTAATAAGCGGGGACTAAACCACATCGTGAATAAATAATAGTGACAAATTAGTTCGTACCTAACATACTTTAACAAAATTACGACTTATTTGCTAATTACTAAAGCCCTATAAGAAAAATTGATAGAAGAATGTTGAATAGAAGAATAATTCTTGTTTACTTTATTTGTTTAATAAAGCCTCTTGTACTATATAACAATATGATAACAAAAAGTATTTCGCAGTTCTTAACTCTTCGTTATGTGGCCACGTTTCGATCCTTTAATATATTTTAGTACTATATAGACGAGACACAAGTGCTTTTCGTATGGTTAACAAGAAGTAAATTATATTCTCATAGTAATTGACTTTTGCAAGCGATTACATAAAGTACTGAGATTATTATTAAGCGCAGTACATCTGTTAAAACCAGCTCCACCTATTTCGTTAGGTACCACGTCGCGGTTTGATAATTCTTTTTTTTTGAAAGATAGCAAATGATTCTGAAATTGATGTGAGACACATCAATTTTATCGACATCCTACCAATAGTTTTTGAGTAATACATAATAGTGTATACATTTTGACGACCTCATCATGGAACGTATTATGATAAAATTAGTATAATGCCACCTCGAAATCATGACCAAACTTTCTGCAAACTCATCAAAATCTGTTAGTCTATTGGCCGAGTTATTTTGTAACAAACATACAAAAAAAACGACGGATTGCACTCCGGGAGTGCCGGCAGACGTGAAAACTTAAATATTAACGTTGTGCATTTTTGATATGGTTAGGAAATAATTTTGTATGAATTGCTTTAATTATCAGTATGAAAGTACTATCATTTATGTGGTGAAACACAATATTCAAACATGACAACATAAACATTCGCGCAAGCGCCCTGCACCATCTTACAAATTCAAATATCAGGTCACGTGTCCTGACTCGAGTTTAGAAGTTTTAACCCATTAAAAAAAAAGTGTGCAACGCCGCTAAAGAAGTTTTCACTTCAAGAAACAGTCAAATTAAGAATTCAAACATATTTTAATTAAAAGACAACTTCTTTGCTAATTATGAAGTGTGTTAATTGGGCCTAATTTTCGTAAATAAACTAAACAAGTAGTTTATTGTACCAGTATTACACTAAGGTTATAGAAAGAACAGTTTATTTGAAGGCGGTGATTAAATCAAAAATATTTAAAGAACAGTGACAACCACACGAATAATGACTAAAGCCGCGCTGTTGCCCAAAGAAACATTGTTACAGGATAAAAAATATCCTATGTGTTAATCCAAGTTGCTTTCTATGTATGTATCAAATTTCATGAAAATCGGTTCTGCAGTTTTTGCGTGAAGGAGTAACAAACACACAAACAAATAGATAAACTTTTGCATTGTACTAGTGTTACAGTACTATGCCCGAAAGTACAAAGTATTGCAAACGATGGCAAAACAAAAACGAAGAGGGAATTAAAGAATAGTGACAAAATGAATTAACTACGCAACCTCAGATCGGTATCAACAGCCTCTGCTAGTAAAAACCAAGGATTTTCATACAATTATAAGCACGTGGGAAAATGATTGTTTATTGTTGTACAATTGTTTTGTAAAGTAGGAAACAACTTTAAGCTTTAATGTAGGCTGCAAGGTTGTTTATATGTAGGTGTTTAGGGGGGATACGTAGTACATACATACTTATCTTCACGGTAAGTCTCTTACGGGGTAGGCGGAAAGTAACAAGTACATGACTGCAAACGTCACGATCCTACCAGACCTGCCAGACTTCCTCCACATTCATTATTATATATGTATCCACCAATGCGAATGGAGACAGGTTAGTTTAAGATAACTTTTACTGCGAGAAAACTTTAGTTTCCGTCATGACCACGAAAAGTCACTTTAACGAACGAACTTATTTTTTACGAAGTCGCGGACAAGTTGTAAATAAATGCAAGTAAATTTGCTACTTTCAAAACCAACTTTCTTCAGTCATACCGTTTCAAAAACGGTACATGAGTTCTTTACATAGTTGAGTTTTGATCTTACCGCGGGTTGGAATTTTAGTTTGTATTCGCAGTTAAGATTGAAATAAATAATTGAATCCATCTTGCGCAAAAAACAAGTAACAAATTTTTAAATATGCTTAGGATATACTCATCTGTGAATATGGTTTGAGATAATATATGAAAATAATATATTCGCCTGTCTGGGGCTAATTTTTTTTTAATTTGTAGATAATATATGAAAC
>NJDC01000224.1:338207-395372 GCA_002245475.1 Calephelis virginiensis | reverse complement strand
CGTTTTTATGAAATTATATTAATACCCACTTGATTGCAACGTAAGGTTGTCTGGCAGAGATCGCTCTGGAGCGATAAGACCGCCTTTGTACACCTAAGTTAAATATTATTATAAGTGAAAGAGTGTGTATTATTTTGTAAATTTTGGTGCATAATAAAGTGTATTCATTCATTCATTTATTGCAACATGAATTAAGTAATTTTTTTGGGAGATAAATCTATTGAACTGAACATTATTATATTATATTACAATATTCGTGATCTATTTTTGGTTTGCTTGTATCAAATTGAAAATATCACAGTAACTGAGAATAAAATACATATATTGGTACATTGCTAATTTTCCACCTAAAATAAAGACATGAAACTGTCCTATATGGATGATGGGAAATGGCTAACCTTGTTACCAATATTCAAAGAGATAAAGTTTGGCCCTATGTAAGTGATATTAGGGTTCATTTTGCAACAAAATTTGTAAAATTTTTAATGATTCACATAGCCATTTGCAATAAACAATACCTGCGACCTACACGTCATAGTAAACATACGCGGTCAGAATTGTAAGGCAAAATACTGTGGGACTGGCATTGAAGCACCATGATTGTTCTACAACTAAAGCAGACTGAATATAAAAATGTATAATAAAAACATAGATAAATTATTACATTTTTGAATACATAACAATAATATTATTATCATAGTCTACGGTCGATTAAGTAATACGACGCCTTCGACTTTATTTTAGTTGATATCTATTGTAGTTCTTGACCGATTTTGATGAGACATAGCTTAAACTCGATTCTAGAGTTTCATTTAAAATTAAAGCCATATCTCCAAGAATTATAATTACTGCCAAGAATTTTAATCAAAACTGATCCAGTAGTATTTTTAGATGCAGCAACCAACAAATAAATAACCGTAAACTGATAAACGGACAACAAATAAATTGACGAAAAACGAATCGGACCCAAAGCCCATATAGCCGATGCGGAGTTTCAAATTCCAAACATGTGAGGAAGGGTAGCAAGCATAAGTGGATAGCATTTGCAAAAGATAAGCGATATGATGATGGTGAATCGATACATATCTCTAATCTGTGCTTATATAAGAATGTAATAAGTATCTTTAAGACATTCTTTCTTTCTTCTTTCTTTAGGTTTTGGCCTTCACGTTCGTATTTAGCCATTAGTCAAGTAGTAATTTGCATCAAATTTTATATCAATTTAAATTTATTTTAATTAGTCATCAGTCGAAGTCATCAGTAAGTCATGTCAGGCTCTTGGGTAAAACGGTGGCCTTTTTACACAAGCTCATGTAATGAGTTTTGGCGGCAAAGAGGAAATATACGATACGCTAACTTCTTCATGATTATTTCATTTGTGCACTTTCACTGAACAAAATTGTACAAAATGCCACCAAAATTGACTAATATCACTCAATAGTAACACGAAATTCAATAATTATGAAAAAACTTCGACCATCTTTTCTCTCGATGGCGCCAAAACTCCCAGGAATTAATATTGAGACATTAACCTCAAAAAAGTAAGCTGAGATACATACGACCAGTATTATCACGTTAGACTAAAGTATTACTCAGTCCCACAAGTTTTGCTTTGCCTTATAAAGTTGAAATAGTTTTATTTTACTGTCAGTATATGTACTTCGTATTTAACTATTTCCCTTGGTCATTGTATGGATGGATAAATTTTGCTAATTCTTTTTTTGGTGTGCTAGTTATCGTCGGGGAATTGCAAGGAAAATAGGAAAAGCAATTTTTTATTTTTTTGCAATACAGACTGTCTGAAGAAATCAATATTAAGTGGTATGACATCTATCAGGTCGGTTTATATATAACGCATTTCTTATTCTATATATAAAGTTTTAAAGTATTTGCATAAATTTTAATTGAACGAAAATGTTATAGAAGTGTCGTTGAAATTTTTAATTTAGATCACAGACACACAACACAAACAGACAAGTTGCAGGCACAGCTAGTACTAGAGTAAAATTAAACACATTACAGTTTATTATTTAAACTTTTAATGTATTAATTTGCAAGTCACAAACAAAAAAATAATTGATCACTGAAGTTTCCGCAGTAGTAACCCTATATGTACGCGTGTCTGTGATGATAGTGATATACAGCCAATGTCATTGTTCTGCCGACAAAAGGGAATTCCTGGAATTAAGCGCTTATTCCAAGTACCTAAACAAAATAAAAAAAAAGGTAAGAGGGGTAAGAAAACTATCACATACTTTTTCTTAGATATGTTGCGAACGTCACGTGCGTAGTATCTAAGCTTCAAACGTTCAAATTTTATAGGCCCTTGTATATCAAGCGGTTGTAAATAAGCCAATGAAGTAACCATATTATACTTACATAATTGTGACTTGGAACTTTTTTTCAAAAGTATCTCACTGCCTGAATCAATGTTGTTAACGCGTACAATCTCTTGTGTGATATATATTAGTTTACGTGTTTAACCGGAAAAATGGAGGAGATTATAATACTATGTTATTTCTGAACAGATTTTTTTTTATTTAAACTTGGTAGCGTACTTGATGCCAATGAGACCATTATTTCCACCAAGTTTTTTTTATGATATTGGAACGCAAACAAACAGACGGATTTCTTGATGGTAAGAAATTCACGCTGCCTGGTAATGGTACGTTGCCAACCTGAGGTTGGGATGTTAGGTCGAGGCAAAAGTAATTTTGCCGGCTACCTTACCCTCCGAACCGGAACACGTCAATGGCAAGCACTGACGTTATGGCGGCAGGAATAGATAAGGCGGTGGTACCAATTCGGTCGAGTTGTTGCGAAACTCTATCACCTAGTCAGATGTCACGGTGTTAGTGTCGATGAGCCTATGCTCGCCTTTTACGAGCTGCCTGGCAGGAAAGCAGATGGTCTATTCTATAAAGGAGCCCGGACCAACACGGGGGAAAAGCCAACCACTAAGTCAACATGAGATAAAGGAATTCCAAGAAAATACACAATTATGTTTTTATATTGTATAAATATGTATACTTAGACCACATACTTATTCAAATCAAACATGGTTTTGTAGTTTTACTGCATTTAAATTATTCTGACTAGGATTTTGTTTGTTATTAGAAAGAAAAGAAAGTATCTTCACGTCCATATCCCCGAAGAGGTAGGCAGAGGCACAACCAGGGCACCCACGACTAGCCGAAGATACTAAGTCCCACAATGTGATAGGTGGCAAGGCGGACCGCTAGACCACAGAGGCGATTGTTTGTTATTATTGGTATCAATTCTCCACGTGCAAAGAATTTTTTGATTACAAGTAAAATAAACTTGTTTCTGGATCTGGTAGGTGTTAATAATTATTCCAATATCCGTTTAAGTATTTCAATGTATTAGATAATAGACGAACAGTCAATTATCATGATACAAGCATATAATCTGCTTACCACCATTGATCTGATGATATAGTTCCAAGGAAATCAAAGAAACTCCTCAATTTTTATATACCTACATGTCTTATTTATTAAAATTGAAGTTGAAGCAGTTTGCGTTTAAATTATTTATGTCAATAGTGTCAATGTCGAATGGCTTAAGCACAGGGCACGATTTAGAAAACAATTAGACATAACTGAGATATGGGAAAACCCATTACGGGAAGTTATCATTTAGTAAAAAATTAGTTAATACAAATCTAATTTTATTTGTACTGGATTTATTTGTACTGTTATAATATAACAACTTAATCGAGCCTTTCAATTAATGACTAATTCATGTTTAATAATCCACCTCTTAAATTAGCAATTAATCATTTGAATTTGAGTGAAAAACTCCTCGATTTTTATGTACCTAATCTAGGTACTTTACCTTACTTATTAAAGTGAAGTTTTTCGTTTAAGTTATTTGTTTCACAAGTGTCAATGTTTTAAGAATAGATTTTAGCACAGGGCTCAAAAACTTACTTTCTCAAAAACTTACCTCCTAGACACAAAGCTGAAGATGAGCAGGCCATATAAATTGTAAAGGGTAACCCTACATGCACGAGTGTCTGCGATCATTGTGATATACGGAGAATGTCATTGTTCTGCCGACGAAAGGGAATGGCTGGAATCAAGCGCCTATTCAACATACTTCTCACGCCTTTCAGGACGCTGTGGAGAATAAATAAAGTGAGCCTTCTCAAGGATATGTTTTTTAACCCACCACGGAAAAGTGGGGTTATAACTTTGATGTTTGTGCGTGCGTATGTCTCTGTCTGTCGCAATATAACTCCGGCAACATAACTCCTAAACGAAAAGAGAAAAACCTATTTCATAGTGGGTTTTTAGTTTAAAAGTTGACGTGATCGAGAGTTACTAGTATCTTTAAGGCTGTATCACCGAAAAGATAGGCAGATGTACAATTAGGGCACTCACGATTAGCCGAAGATACTAACTCTCACAATGTGATAGGTGACAAGCCTATCGTAAACCGGAAACATATTCAATCCCGGCCAACGTCATTTTTATTAGAAATACAATGTGTACCTATTTTCATTTTTTTTTGGTATTTGACCCGGGTATCGAACCTAAGACCTCAAGAAGTCAAGTCCAACGTTGAACCATTAGACCACAGAAATGATTTAAGTTACTAGATTACGATCGATAGGTTGTGGGGCCGTTTCTTCCGGACTATTCATATTCGGCGTATTGATACAAACAATATGACAGAACCGAGATATAGGAAAACCTATTATGGTGAATGCTATCTTAAAATTAACTTCTAAAATGAATGTTACATACATACATTCATAGGTATATTCATAGGTAGTATTCATAGATACCTACACATTTTACGACTGCAATCAGTAATTACATACATACATACATACATATCTTCACGCCAAGTCCCTTACGGGTAGGCAGAGGGTATCGAGTGCCAGACCTCACGATCCTGACAAACCTGTCTTGCTTCCTTCACATTCATAACCCTTTTCATACAAACACGCCGGTTTCGAAGACTCTTGACACCACCCTCGGATAATATCCGATTGATCTGATCGTGAAATGTCAGCCTTGGTCTCCCCGGGTACCAGTAATTAATTAACAAAAATCTAATTTCATTTATACTGGATATTATTACAACTCAATCGAGCGCTTCAATTAACGACCAATTAATGTTTAATAAACCAGCGCTTCAATTAACGATTAATCATTAGAATTTGAGTGGCCCAGCACTTGGATTGACGATTTGAAAGCTAAAAACTCAAGTTGATAGGCGTGATAATTAAAAAATACCGTATTTCCTGCTAAGTCTTAAATGGCGTGCATCCATGCTTTGTATTTAATATCCTTTGAATGGCCCTGAAACTTGAAAGCCACTGTAATGTAATTGGTTAGTTTCCTAATTTATTACTCCAATCAAACGCTTTGATTTTAAAACTAGAATTAAATTCTGTGGTCTAGTAGTTCAGTATTGGTCGACATTAAGTCTCATGTTCGATTTTCGGGTCGAGAAACTCAGAATGTGTTGTTCATTTTATTTATTATACTAACTCTTGCCTGAAGCTTCGCCTGCGTTTTCACAGGAACCCGTTGTGCGTTTGGGGTTAAAAATAGCCAATATGTTTACCCAGGTCACAATGTGTCTGTGTTCTAAATTTTAGACAAATCCGTTAACGGCCAATATAATCTACCCAAGATAAGAGGTAGGGTATTTTAGATTATTAAACAGGCAACCATTGTTTTTTTTTATGATATTGAAAGGCAAACAAGCAGACTGATTTCCTGATGGTGAGAAATTCTCGCCGCCTAGAGACACCAAAGGTAGTGATGGTGCGTTGTCAACCTGAGACCGGGATGTAAGGCCTCGAGCAAAAGGAAGTTTACCGGCTACCTTACTCTCCAAACCGGAACACGTCATGACGTTATGGCGGCAGGAATAGGTAAGGCGGTGGTACCAATCCGGGTGAGTGTTAGTGACGGTAGGACTATGCTCGCCTTTTACGAGCTGCCTGGCAGGAAGGGTCTATTTTGCAAAGGAGCCCGGATCAACACGGGGAATTTTCAATAAATAACAAGAATATCTTAGCAACAAATCCTTATTCGGCCTATGTCTATCCATAAATATGTTACTAATATTGGCCGTAAGCCATTCGAGCGTGAAAGAGTGACAAACATCTATACATACATACCCATAAACTTTCGCAACACTACATAGTATAAAACAAAGTTGCGTTCTCTGTCCCGATGTCTCTTTGTATGCTTAAATCTTTCAAACTACGCAACGGATTTTGATGTGTTTTTTTTAATAGATAAAGTGTTTCAAGAGGAAGGTTTATATGTATATTTATACCCGTGCGAAGCCGGGACGGACCGCTAGTTTATAATATTACATAATTGTGATAAGACAGCGAATAAGCTTACTCCTGATGGTAGGAGATGACCGTGGCCTATAAACACCATAGAAGTTGTAGGTCATAGTTTTTTTCTGTCGTTGTTGTAGTTTGATCGTGGTATTAGGCCTTCAGCCTGGAACATAACATAACATTATGGTGCCTGAAATAGGTGAGGCGGTGAATCCTTAACGGGATTAGTAGCAGCACGGCACTCTTCCACCAGTGTTCTAATGTTAGAAATGACCCTTTAACCTTTGCTCGCTTCTCACAAGCCGCCTGGCAGGAAGGCCTGTTTTCCAATATCTAATAAAACTACGTTACCTTGGATTGGATAAGTGCCGCGTTGGCAAAAGGTTTTCTATCTCACATTTTGGGAGTATAAGGAACTTCGGCTTATTATGTATTCTGGTTGAATTTCTGCCTCCGTTGGCTCAAGCTCAAGCTCGCTATGTTTCGCTGAACATTCTCAGTGTGAGGTTGCGATTCTAATCTGGTGCTAGTTTTTGTCACAGTAGTAGACGAGTACACTTATAGTTTGTATGTATGTTTGGTGTATCGCATATTTCCTCGCTGCCGTCATATCTCACTAGATGATCTTGAGTAACGAAGCCACCGCTTTACACAAGACCCTGACCTGACATGACTTTGTACATAGTGACTATTGACTAGAATTAACTAACTTGTTACTTGACATTGGCAAAGTAGTCGTGAAAAACGATCGAAAGCCATATTTATAAAAGGAGAAGAGTAACCCTACAGTAAAGAATGACACACACCCTCAAAAGATTGTAGGTGCCGTGGAACTACAATTTAAATAGCAGTCTACAATCAGCAGAATGTTTCGCACGTGTGTACACGGCACGCCGTCTAATGATGCCAATAATGTACAGTCACTGACATGTGTGTATTGGCCAGTAATTTTCTTCTGTGTGAATACAGCTTTATGGTCTAGCGGTTCAGACTTGACTTTTAGAAGTCCCAATACCCGGGCAACAAAAAAAGTGTATTTCGAATTTTTTTTATAAAATTGACGTTGCCTGGGATAGGATAAATCTTGGTTGGGGATAGGCTTGCCTCCTATCACATGTGGGACTTAGTGTCCTTCTGTTAGTCGTTGGTGCCCTGGTTTTGCCGCTGCCTACCTCTTCGTAGATATGGAAGTATCACCTACTACTACTACTACAGCTTTGTACTTCTATTGATTCTGATGTAATTGAGTGAGAATGTGAGTTACATAAAACCGTAGTTTGTAACTTCATTGTTTTATTACTGACAAGTAATGTCGTAAAATCGGTTTTATGCTTGAAATATTTTTTCTTTTCAAAATTTTCTGATGGCTACACTTTGGATATTCAAATTTTAGCAGTTTTAATTTAATATACGCTTAATTCATGTTTGTGGCTTTTAAGTTTGTAAAAATATCCGATTAGCTGCTATTTGCAATTTCCCACCAAAAACATGTGTACGTATTACTGCGTGACAAAACAGGCAAAGTAGTGCGCTATGAATGAATTGGACTTATCTGTTTTTTCACGCCATAATACGTACACATTTTTTGGCGGGAAATTGCAAATTAAATAATTTTATTTGGATTTAAGTGTCATGAAGCTATAACATAAAAATAGCAGTGTAGAAACAGCAGAATGCTTCGCACGTGTGTACACGGCACGCCGTCTAATGATACCAATGATGTACAGTTACTGACACGTCGGGTATTGGCCGGTAATTTTGTTTTGTGTGAACTCAAACTTATACTTCCGATTGATGGTATCTATTGCTGTAATAAGCTCTGCACTGGTCCGTAACTTGGTATGTATGCTTAGTCGCATCTTTGTTCCTGTTTTGTTGATATTGCTTTGTTGGTTGATGAAATAAAACCTTGTGAAGATTTTGAACTGAAGAAAAGATATAAAAGCGTCGTTCCGGGTTCCATTGTAGACCATCTGCCTTCCTGCCAGACAGCTCGTAAAAGGCGAGCATAGGCTTACCGTCACCATCGTGATATCCTACTAGGTGGTAGAGTTTTGCAGCGACTCGTCCGGTTTGTTAACACTGCCATAACGGTTGAAGTATTCCAGTTTGGAGGGTAAGGTAGCCGGTAAACTTTCTTTTGCTCGAGGCCTAACATCCCGGCCTCAGGTTGGCAACGCATGATTACCACCCTTGGTGTCTCTAGACGGCGTGAATTTCTTATCATCAGAAAATACGACTGCTTGTTTGCCTTCTAATAAATAAAAAAAATTGTTATAGTGAAGATTTCCAAATTTAAGAAACAAATTCAGTACGAACACACAAAGAAGCAACAATGTGTATTTTCATTATGATATTGGAATAACGCCTTCTCACATTTTAAAGCTGTAAAAAACTCTACTTTATTGACGTTCCTGAACAATAGTTCCAGCAGATATATATAGATGCACAAGTTAATAAAATATGACCCCGGCTAAAAAAACAAAGTGAGTATGTACCTACTGTACTTACTATATTAATAGTATAATAGCGAATTCAAAAGTGTGTGATTTCTTTTAACAAAGTGGGTCAAATCCCCTACTTGCAAAAATCTAATATTAGTTAATACTCATACGGATGAACCTGAAGGCAAATGTTATTATGAAGTAGTCAATATGTATCATATTAAATGCTTACTTTTTTCGTACTACGTATAACAATGTCGATTTCGTTTATTGGATCAATCAGCTTTGCAATCAGCAATTATTACAAATTATGACAACCAAAATGACAACCTTCAATTCGATTTTCGAACGTCGACATTTGACAGTTTTTACTTTTCAAAGCGACAAATTGAATAATGTGGCGAAGGAATTGCGAAAACACAGACAATAGCCTATGGGACGAAGTTATGAAACGTTTAACAATAGCAAATTGTACTTTTGTGACGACCAAATTCTCATGTGGACAATATGGTACTCGTAAGGGTATAAGAAGTTAATATTAATTTGTATTAAATAACAAGAATTTCAGTTTTATAATATTTGATTAGTTAACTCATTACTGTTGGTATTGACAACAATGTTATTTAAGATATTTTTTTCAGCGATCTTAAACAAATTGTGCTTTTATAAAGATTTTCATATTATTGTACTAATAATGATATTTTCTTAATACAAGCATTATTGAACAATTGGAGCTACATTAATTTTCCAGCGTTAGATTTAGGAATGTTTTGTAAGGTTGGTTGTGTACTTTGGGTAGTTTTTGTTATGTATGTTACCGGACAAACCCGATTTTAGGACAAACTAGTTTTGCCTGGGCTAAACTAGTTCGGGTCCTGTAGTACCGGGCGACGAATAGGGCTACGGTATCCTCTGCCTGTCGTAAGAGGCGACTAAAAGGGGGTTGCGGCTGTGAGGCAACTGATCGGGGTGTCAGTTGGCTTAAAAAGCAGTCCGGGACGTGAGGCAGAATAGCATAGTGTGACCCTATGCTGCTGCCGTCAAAATGATGGAAAATGAATGAAAAAGGCTAAACTATTTAGTTATAAGTATAGTAAGTATACACGATCGGATGGCTAAACTAGTCTTTCCTAAGACCAATAGGATATATCAGTTTAGGCTAGGTCATACTAGTTCATCCTAAAATAAATACGCACCCACCCAGGATTAACTAGTTTGGCCTAGCCTAAACTAATTCCAATTAGTACATTAAGATTTTGCTCGAAGTGACGTAATAATAATGGATACTATGATTGTTTGTATTAGGTACCATAATTGTTAGTGCATTAAATTTAACGACAAATTATTATATTTTAATGATTAAGATTATTTTCCAATTACAAAATATATTCTTTAACCAGTAATAATTAAAATTTAATAAAAGACCACTTTATTATTTTAAACCTAAACCGTCGCGTATTATTAACATTTTTAATTATTCATACAGGATAATATATTAGAAAAACTTTACTTAGAACTTAATATTATTCTTACTTTAGGCTTAGGCACTAGAAACCGGAAATCTACAATTTCATTGCAACTATATGACATTATTAAAAACCTTAATGTTGCGATAATTAAAACAAGATTAAATTATAGGACCTCGTAGCATTTACTGCATGACTATTGAACGATTTATTTTTTGTTTAACAACGTTTGGTTATAGTTACCTAAGAAGTCTATCTACGAAATACCAACACACTCTATTGCTAGAACCACAGGCAAGCGCCCATAACGACCTCACGTTGCGATTTCCCTACTTTTAGTGACCTTAGTTTTTAGTTTTGTTTGACCATAAATTTAAGTTTCCATTTATACATTTTCGCTGTTTTCGTTTTCCTGGTAGCGCTGTTATCCTGGGAGATAACTTTTTTAATAATGCGTTTACAGGTCGATGTGATTTGTGTCGTTCTGTTGGAAGAAAAAGTTTTTGCTCGTATCTTGATGGACTCGTTATTTGAGGGGTTCGGTTCGATTCCCGACGGAAACAGGCGTCGTGTAATAAACAAAGATGTGTGTGTGTGTGTGAGTGTTTCCGGGTCTGGTGTTTATTAAATTTGTACTGCCATTTATTTAATTATTTCTATGTATTAGTATCGCTGTCGAACACCTATAACACAGAAGTATATGATTTGCTTACTTTGGGGCTTGATCAGTTAACAGCATCACTTGTGTCACATGTACACTACATGTGACACAAGTGATGCTGTTTAAGAATGTTTCTGATTAAGAATTTTACCTACAAAATAGTAATATTAACTATATAATAGAAAAAAATAGATGAGGCAATTTAATTTTCTTACCACCTATTTTTATATCGAAGTCAGAAGTAGCTGGGTTGAAAACTTCTTATGGGCCTTTTTTGAAAATAAAAGGTATTTATTTTTTGATTAATTAATGTCAGGGTTATTATTCATTCCATAAATTAAAAATGGACATGTTAACTAATTAGTTGAGCTAATATGAAATGATAATTAACTTTATCTTGTTATATTTTTAATTTGAAAAAACATTAATATTACTTTTTGTATGTCAATATGATTTACAATGTCTTCATAAAATATGTTGTAAATCAATCAGATCTTATTAACACTACATTTCTTGTCAAAATATTTTTAATTTTATTTAATTACAACTTAAAAATACAATTTAAGGTTGGCTTAATGGACAGAACCATGACAGTTATGAGATACTGGTGGAGTCACCTATTAATAAACACACACACAAACACACTCACCCNNNACACACACACACACACACACACACACACACACACACACACACACACACACACACACACACACACATCTCGTTAATCAAGGGGCTAGCTTACGCGCCTGACTCAACCGACCAACCTCGAAACTCGGGTTCGATTTCCGACGGGAGGCAGGCATTTACGTTATGAACATTTAGATGTCTGCATTTCCGGTGGATGTTTAATAAATTAATTCTGGTATTTATTTATTATATTTGTATCAGAATCGTAGATTTACACCCATGACAGAAGCACATAATTTGTTTGGTTTGGCGTTAGATTCAATTTGTGTAGCTTCTTCAGGTTATTTATTTATTTTATCTACATATTAATACGTACTTATACTTTTATATAAATACGTGATGCCAAAACTTTAGACCCTTTTTTACGGAAATTGCTTTGACGGAAGAGCATAAAATTTGGCAAACTTATAGTTTATATGTAAGAGAAGTGCAGAACGCTAATGTTTTTCAATAATAATGCTTATAAAGTACATTAAATCCATTAATAAAACATTACCCACACTACCATGCATTTGACACACACAAACAAATATATTAATGATAACGATAAAGGATCACAGATGGCGCACCATACAGTTTGGAAACAAAGTAGTTAGTCTTGAGAAATGAAGATGGCGTTCTTTTCAATAAGATATTAAAATTTATTAGGGTCGAATTTCGACCAACGGGCGACCACTAATTTATATTAAAATGCAGACACTGGAGTTTTGTCAATTCGAGTAAAAGTTATTTACGAAAGAAATATCTTTTAACAATTGACAAATTATTTCCCGCCAATTGTTTTTTTTATTACTAAAAAGGTTGCAACGTTTTAAAAATATAACATTCGAAATTCAAATAGTTCCGATTAGCTAGAAGTGCAAAACTTTTAGCGTACCCTATGTATCTACCAGATATTTATCATACAAAACTTTTATGTCTTCTAATTCTATAAGATAAACCAGAGTTGTTATGTGGCAAACATCGAAGATGTTATTGGAGCATCATCATTCTTGACCCTAATGCTGATTGTAATGGTAAATACTCAATTCAAGTTCAATTAAATAAACAAGCTGCTTATTACTTTAATTAATGTTGTTGACGCATCAGCTATAGTGTCACACATTGTAAAGTGTGTCATTGTAATCTAGGTACCTGGAAAGATATTAGGTACAAGGTACTGTACGTTTATATACATATAATAAATTCTTATAAAAGTTGTGTAGTAATGTATAAAAATAATAATTATTCAGAAAAGGTAATTTAAATCAGTTTTTATTACAATTTTGCTGTAAATATTGTTTCTTGTTTGGGTTTTGGTATTTTTCCACAACACGAAAGACTATAGCATCAATGGTAAAATCGTGAAAGTTCAGTTTGGAAACGGTCCCCGTCAAAGACGTCGATAATCATTTAATCAGTAGTCGACTTTTTCTATACGAAATTAAGACTTAATTATATATCAAACATTAATCGATGTCTCTGAGTGCGATCGTAGGCCATACTTGATAAAAAAAATATAAATGTGGTGTCGTGGGACACCAGGTAGGAACGAAGTTCCTCCGCCTAATGTAAAATCGACACAATTCGTGAGTATATACTATGCATTGGCGGGCTGGAGTGAGGGAGAAAGAGAAGAAAGGGAGAAGATAAAATACACTACTCGCTTGTGTATACGACTGTCGCGCCTGCGCACGTCTCATTTAACGTTTTATGCCACGGTTTTTTCTTACGGTTTTTAGTATCACATTTTTTCAGTTCGGTCGCGCAGGAAAATCCCAATCTCCTCCAAGCCTGACGTAAGGCACTTCGTTCCAAAAATGTAACATTTGATGTACGAAGACGTCCACAACGTAATATTATGTGCTTCCCATTTTCATGTTCCAATTGAAGAGATGAGTAATCTATGGTAATCCACCTACACCTACAGTAAGTCTACTTGGCAATAACTTTGAACGCTCGTGTGAATAAGTCCTTAATTAATCAACAAACAAATTATTAGCACTATGATATTATGGTGTTCATACGTTGCTTTCCAGTAAGATAGGTATCATAAAAATTAAAGTGGAGATTATGACCCGTGAACTGTTTGTTGACTTTTTTATGCTTGAAGTAAATTTCAATTTTTTTTAAGAAAATCAAAATTCATGTAACAGGATTTGGACGCGCAACCTTCGGTTTAACAGACGAACTAAACATCTAAAGAAGGTTAGGGGCTAAATTCTCATTTATTGAAATTGTTTTTTTTAATATTGAGAAAAAATAATTGATTTCTTGTAAAAAATATGTCAACTAGTTGATGTTTCAAACCACTTATGACAATTAAGTTCAGAAAACTGCAAAAACAGACTTCGATTTCCATAATTATATCGTCTAAGTTCACAAAACTAAAGCATTTTCCTCGATTTGCTTGAGATTCTATCATCAGATTTAGAATTGGTGATATTATATAGACGTAAAAAGATTTTTAAAATCTGTTCTGAAATAACGGCATAATCAATTAAAATACATAAATATAGCCGAATATTTAACACATTCATTTTTGGAAGGCGGTTAAAATACCTACCATATATTTTCCCTGTGTTGATCCGGGTACACTTAGTAGAATGGTCAGGTGGGATAAACGGAAAAGGGTCAAATTTCATGGAATTCATAGCGAGGAGAGTAAACGTTGCATAGGTATACCAATTATTTTTCCATAATCGTTTTTTTTTCTCTGGGTAGTCTGAGTAGACAACCTATCTACCTGTTTAATAGCTCGTAAATGGAGAGCATAAGTTAAATGAGTTTCTATCATCAGTGATGTACAGCAACTTGCCCAGGGATCCACCGTCTTACTAATTCTTGCTGCCACAATGGAACTGTCACGTTCCTCTCAGGAGTAGCCGGTAGACTTGTACAACAGGCCTAACATCCTAACTACAGGACAGCTTATGATATTTATGGTTTCTCTTATCATCAGAAGAGCCGTGTGTTTATTAGAGAGTATCTCACATATGAACTCCAGGCCTAAGCTTCTAAGTCTGCAGATGGCAACAATCCACTAACATCGTTACGGTCTTTATATAGTTGACGTTCGCCCAAGAAACTCATCTCTCTAGTTTGAATTCCGATTCAAAATTATACAGCAAAAATCGGGGGCAATAACTTTATAAAAAGAAGTAATTTGAACCTCAAAATTCCAAGGAAAATACAAAACCGTTACTCATAATGTTAATATCCCCATAAAACAAACAAAATCAAGAGAAGCTGCTTATGGACAAAAAGTAATATGGTTTTGTACTCAGTAAGTTTACGGTCCCGTTATATTAATTGCTTTAAAATCTTATAAACAAATATGCACACAATAAAAATTAATAGTCAGATAAAATTTATTGCATGAAACTTTCATTGATATTTTATTACTATCGCAATTAATAGGGTAAGCGCACGTATATTCCTTATTGCGTCGGCGATTTGCGATTTTAACGATAATTGAAAAACGACAATCTAATAATAAAACCATAATAAAACAATATTCTTTCTATTCGCATTTTTCAATTTTGAAAACTGTCCTTGCCTCTATGGTATATGTTTAAAGAGATATTTCTTTACCTTGTTGTTTTTTACATGAGTAACCGCATAAAGCTCGACCTTGTTAGGAAATATAACTAGAATAAAAACAGTTTTATTCCTACTCGTATTCTTCATTACCGAAGGTCACGTCCCTGTACCGCGTAGCCGTTTTAGTGCAATTACTAGTAAAACGGTGAATACAGCTTATGAATTCAAATCTAAAGCGCGGCTTAAGAAGTTATATTGGTATTAAAGTCTTGCTCGACGAAAACCTAGCAACTATTTTGTTTGAATATGTTGATTTATTGATTGAAATTAAAAATCTTAATTGTCATTTAAGCCATTGGTCTTTTTTAAAAAGAGTCCTTAAACTTTTTACTTATCTATTCCTATCTCCATCAGTCCATGCTAGTCGTTGGTGTGTTCCAGTTAGGATTAGGGTTAAAATGACAAGTAAAATACGTGTATTTTTCAGTCGGTCATTTTTCATTTAAATAAATACAAAAACTTTCAAGGAGATTATAAGATGTATCTTTCCCAAGTTTTCAATTTTTACATGTATATTAACATTGTATGTTTCACTGTTTTAGGAGTAGTAATAATAAAATAATTTATGGTTTAATCAGGATCCTCCTTTACTTTATTTATTTTTAGAACTATGTATTTGTTTATTCATTTCCGTAGTGCCATTATTATTGTTTTTTTCATGTATTGTTTATTTATGAAAAATACATTGATTGATACACTTACTATATGTGTAAATTTATATTTTTCAAATAACCCTAAATTTGTATTTCAAAGTTTCATGTACTTTACTAGAAAGATTCAAAGTTGTGAAAAAAATAAATGAATATCTTTCGCTATTTTCATCCCCAGTTAGGATAGATAGCCGGTAAACTTAAACAACTTTTTCTTTCATTTTAAAGCATTTAAATAAAAGCTCCTTTTAAACTTTTTTTTGTACTCGTAATTTTCAGTTATTTTACATTTAATTTTGCAAAGCTCTGCCGTATTTAATAATAGTAAATAAAAATAACTACGTTAATAAAAACCGACTTAAAAACTAAAAAGTAAAAAGTAATAAAGATATTATGTTTATTATTTACTACCTCTTATTTAAATGTGCCAATTACTAAAAGGTTTGAAATCGGTGCCAAGCCAATTTGATGCTTACTTATAATATTATTTTTCCCCGTGTTGGTCCGGGCTTCTTTGTAGAATAGACCATCTGCCTTCCTTGCCAGGCAGCTCGTAAAAGGCGAACATAGGCTCAGCGTCACTAACACCGTGACACGTGACTAGGTGGTAGAGTTTAGCAACAACTCGCCCGGATTGGTACCACCGCCTTACTTATTCCTGCCGCCATAACGTCATGACGTGTTCCAGTTCGGAGGGTAAGGTAGCCGGTAAACTTACTTTTGCTCGAGGCCTAGCATCCGAGCCCAGGTTGGCAACGCACCATTACCAGCTTTGGTGTCTCAAGGCGGCGTTAATTTCTTACCAACAGGAAATCCGTTTGCTTGTTTGCCTTCCAATATCATAAAAAAAAATCTGTATTATAATTGACTAATGACGTAGATCGATAAAGGGATCAAGCAATTTTGTAATTCAACGAAACTATCAACTAGATGGGCTAATAGGTCTCAAAGGGCATCATAGATTTTGTCATGTTTTGTGAAACGCTGTGAGATCAGGCTATCTATTGACTAATGTAATCGATATTGTTATGTTTCATCATCATTTAAGCCCAACTAATCACAGATGCTGAGATCCGTGGATTTTTTTTTATAATATGGGAAGGCAAAAAGCAGACGGATTTCCTGTTGCTAAGAAATTCACGCCGCCTAGAGACACCAAAGGTGGTAATTGTGCGTTTCCAACCTGAGGCCGGGATCATAGGTCTCTTACCCTTACCCTCCAAACCGAAACTCCACCACCTAGTCAGATGTCACGGTGTTAGTGATTGTAAGCCTATGCTCGCCTTTTACGATCTGATAGGAAGGCAGATGGTCTATTCTGCAAAGGAGCCCGGACCAACAAGGGGAAACAATTAATCCTCAAATGATATCAATTGTAGCCCACACCAATTTTTAATACTTTACGCATTGTTTAAGAACGGTTACCTATTAATATTATTTAGATGATGATGGATACTTACGATTTTAAATATCGATATTCTGTCCAGTTAATAGTGTTGAGGTAGCGAGGGATACTTATGATTTGAAATACTTATATTCTGCCCAGTTAATAGTGTTGAGGTAGTAAGGGATACTTATGATTTTAAATATCGATATTCTGTCCAGTTAATAGTGTTGAGGTAGTGAGGGATACTTACGATTTTGAATATCGATATTCTGTCCAGTTAATAGTGTTGAGGTAGTGAGGGATACTTATGATTTTAAATATCGATATTCTGTCCGGTTAATAGTGTTGAGATAGTAAGGGATACTTATGATTTTAAATATCGATATACTGCCCAGCTTGTTATTGTCTAATGTAATTGATATTGTTATATTTCATAATCATTTCAGCCCTACTAATGACAGATGCTGAGAAAGATTAATCCTCAAATGACTAGTCAATTGTAGCCTACACTACGGTTTATTGCTTTACGCATTATTCAGAAACGGTTACTTGTTAATGGGATTCAGATAGTGAAGGATACTTACGATTTTAAATATCGATATTTATTACAGTTACAACCCCAGTCCAGTTTGAAAGACCCGTGTTAAGCTTTTACCTATTTAATCCGTTATATTTATTTGGAAGAGCCCATCTCGCCACTAAAATTAATTATGGAAAAGGATTACCAGTGTATCTCCGGATTACCAATCCGTACAACAGTACTTTATCTATTTTGATATATTTATGCTACACTATGGTAGCATGTAGTTTTATTACCAACTAAAAAAGGTACTAAACTATTTTTAAGTAGGTGTATTAATTGTTTTCTTCGTCATTTCTGAACCGATTTTGATTTAAAAAATCTTTCATCTGCTTGCCACCAAGTCTGGATCTGATATGACCCATTACTTGCTAATTGAAAGCAGTGCAGTTTTACTGCGCAAAACTTGTTGCTACCAGTAATTGTGTGCATTATTAAACAAAACAATTTGTCTATGCTAGTAATAGTTAAATCCTGAAGTAGGAAGTAACACAGTTATTTGGGTTAGTATGGGTTGTTTCTTGGATTTGGCTATAAATTGGACGGCCTACTAAAGGAGTTGATATCAAAGCGAGTGGCAGAGACCCGTTAATCGAGAATTATCGAAACTTGTAAATTATGGATGTGGTATTTTTTTTATAAAATAAATATATTTGGACAAACAACATTAATTTGTTTAGTTTTAATAGTAGTAAATTACCTATTTGCTTGTAAGAAAATATTGTAAGCTACATAGATATAGATTGTATTAAATTGTATTGAAAAACTTGAGGAAGTTATAAGATCACATAGACCGAGACATGGACGAATGTCATCCATCACAGAGGGTCAGTCGCGTTTGATTACATAACTACAGCAATGTTGCTGTGTCATATATTTATACTAGCTTCCGCCCACGACTTCTCGTTAAATGGGCTATCTGACACTAAAAGAATTTTTCAAATCGGGCTAGTAGTTCCTGAGATTAGCGCGTTCAAACAAACAAACTCTTTAGGTTAATAATATCAGTATAGATATCAATTTGCGATATGATATATATTTTATGACCTGTTTTCGTACCGACCAAACAGGCATAAAAAGGGGCTTTACGTCCATATCACCGCAGACATAGGCAAAGCACAGCCAGGGCGGGCACCCACGACTAGTCAAAGACACTAAATCCCATAACGTAATAGGCAGCAAACCTATCGCCAACGGGGCACATATCCAATCTCTTCCAACGTTATACTTAACAAAAGAAAACACAATTTTTTTGTTGGCCGGTTCGGGGATCGAACTCGGAACCCGGTCTTACAAATATTCAGAATTATTAGAAACCTCTCTCTTAAATAACTTTGTTTCTGTCTGTTCATATGTATCTTTAAAACTACGCAACGGACTTTGATATATTTTTGTGATAGAGTGATTTAAGAAGAGGGTTTATACCTAGAATAATTACATTTGTTATTTTACTTCTTAACCTTATACATTTTATAGAAGGTTGGCCACCCATGCGAAGTTGGGACAAGCTGCTACTTTATTTAATATTAACATGTTTTGTATACTATTATTGATCATGTGTCTTGTGTTTAAATCGTAAACTTCAGTTGTTATTAAGCATATTAATGTTCTTTTTAAGATAAAATATATTTTTGTAAATGTTTTGAGAATTGACAGTTTAAATATTTATTTATCTGATTTCTTCTCTAAGGGAATCCTTTACACTAAAATCAAAAACAGCGTTAACAGCTCGTTTTTGTTTGTAATACAAATATATAAGTTCCTTTCAGCAGAGTTTTCCAAAGAAGAATTCTGTAAGACATTAAACTATGAAAATATATATAAACACGATTCGGGTTATTTTAACATCAGTTAGCATTTTTGTTTTTATTAATTGCAAATGCTGCTGAAATAATTTCCACGTGTTGGTCCGGGCTCCTTTGCAGAATAGACCATCTGCCTTCCTGCCAGGCAGCTCGTAAAAGGCGAGCATAAGCTTACCGTCACTAACACCGTGACATCTTACTATGTGGCAGAGTTTCGCAGCGACTCGCCCGAATTGGTACAACCGCCTTACTTATTTCTGCCGTCATAACGTCCAATGCTTGTCGTTGATGTGTTCCGGTTTGGAGGGTAAGGTAGCTGGTAAACTCACTTTTGCTCGAGGCCTAACATCCCGGCTCCAGGTTGGCAACGCACCATTACCACATTTGGTGTCTCTAGGCGACGCGAATTTTTTACCATCAGGAAATCTGTCTGCTTGTTTGCCTTCCATTATCATAAAAAATCTATTAGACAGATTTTCATCATAGGGGGCTGGTAACACTTTGTCAATAATAATACCTAAAAACACTGAGGACTCTATTAGGTATAATGTAATGTAATTCAGTTGCACATTATTGTTTGCTTACCTAACATTGAACATCAAACATTTTGCACATTTGGTTTTATCATCTAAAAAATAGACAGACATAGCTGGTAAAAGATTTATGAAATCAGCTTCATATTGACAACACAGCATTCACATCTTTGGTATCTATAGACGACGTGTATTTCTTACTAGGTTGTCTCGTCGTGCATCCCGATAAATATACAAAAATTGCAGTTACCGTATCCAGTTTTTCTATAATCAATACCCGATCGGTCTCGATTCCAAACCGGTTCTCGATCTCGACGCTACATTATTCGATTGTTGCACAACAGTTGTAAAAAGTATGGATCAGAGGTTACGTTATAGTTACGTGAGTTGTAGGGACGAAATTAATAGTTCGTAATATCCTGAAATGTATTAGACGAAATCCGATTAGAGAGCTACGAAACGATTATTGCAAGATTAGTTGCGAGAATCGAATGAGAAAACACACTGTAATACACAGAATCGAATGCTTTAATTTCTTGCCCTTTGGAATTCCTGGATTCTTTTGACAAATTTAATTAGTTTGGTTTCACTAACATCGTCACCATGACGTAGTAAAAAAAATTTGGTTACGACAATACTCGTCATTCTGTTGTTCCAGTCTAGAGGGTTAGGTAGTTAGTAGTATTACTCACGTATGAGACTTGATACATCCACCTCATGTTGCTACTAGAGCATATTTTCTACTTTCCTTAAAACTATAACATTTAACCCAGTAGCTTTTTATAGATCTGGTTTCAGCAGTTTAGTTGCGTCAATTTTTAACGGTCTCCGAAACATTGGAAGAGATTTTTGCAGGATCCAGGTAAAAGAGGGACCAGTTGGGTCACACTTAGAGTTCGATTCATGTAATATTGATATGTCATTCACGGACGTAGCTATAGCTTTGACAAGGGGGGATTCCTAAAATAAAAAAAACAGCTCTCCTCTCACGCCAATTAAATCTATCATTTACAAATTTAACATTGCCTGCGACTGTGACACGCAAGTATAGCCGCGGGTTAGCTATAATATATAACTTTGGTTACTCTTAAGTAGGTAGATGTCTTTAAATAAAAAGTTATTTGCAATATTTATTCAAAGTAACAAAGTAATTTTTTTTTTGACAAGTAAGATGGATATGAGTGGGGGGGGGGTCCGGACCCCCTACCCCCCCTTATATACGTCCATGATGTAATTTTTAATAACTCTCAAAATATGTAGTATCCCTATCTAGTTTGTGCTCTTGAACACCATACTGGCAAATTATTAGCATGTAGTTGAAAATAAACAATAATTTATTTGTAACTAAATGTTAGGAGGCGCCATCGAGAGAAAAGATGGTCGAAGTTTTTTCATAATTATTGAATTTCGTGTTGATATTGAGTGAAATTAGTCAATTTTGGTGGCATTTTGTACAATTTTGTTTAGTGAAAGTGCAAAAATGAAATAATCATGAAAAAATTTGCGTGTCGTGTATTTCCTCGTTGCCGCAAAATCTTATTACATGAGCTTGAGTAATGAGGCCACCGCTTTACCCAAGGGCCTGACATGATTTACTGACGACTTATGACGAATTATAACTGTTTGAAATTGATACCTATAAATTTGATGCAAATGTCTACTTGACTAATGGCAAAATACTAATGTGGAGGCCAAAACCTAAAAAAAAAGAATTTAATGTAAATAATCCGCTAGTGACAAAAAAAGGTTTTAAATCAATTGCAAATTTTTGTTTATACCTCGACATAGTAATGAAATTGTTTTGTTTTAGATTTTGCTGCGATTCAATTTCGGCCAGAGCCACCTTTTTTCTCAGACCTAGTGGGTTACAAACGTCTGCCTTGTTTTCTCAAACCTTGTGGGCTACAAACGTTATTATTATTACAAATATAAATTAGCTACCAGGACAACATAAACAGATTCATGGTTATGAAATCCTCTGTCTACATTCCGTTTTAGTAATAGAAAGCGGTTGTCACCATTCTATGTTAATTACTAATTGTTGTGATTGTCGGCGAATTTGTCTTGCGTGCACGTAAATGGGACGCTATACAGTCTGGGAATATTAGGATTGTACCTAACTACCAACCAATCCGATCATACAATATTTCCTCCATTTACTCATACCCTTGATCAATTTTCATGGAATACTATATATTAGGCTTTAGACTTTCAGTGAAATTCTTTACAAATCGATAATGAAGTCAAATACGTGGTCCAGCGTTTTTTTAAATCTAGTCTGTATAAATACTAATCAGTTTTGTTAAGTATATTTTTAAGTGTTAGTTATTGTCACGGAGTGATTATTTTTGAAAGGAAAATCTGGGAAAATAACGGGAAAAATTGTGAAAAACAATGCTTTAATCCATTCAAAGCGTTAGTAGTTAATGTAAAGCGATACAAAGTTTGCCGTGTTGGCTAGTTTTCTAATAAAAATAACGTTACCTAGGATTGATTAAGCACCGGTTGGCGATACGATTACCATATTATTGTAGGATACCATATTGGTTGTGTATATATAGCGTATGTGTATATACCATATTATAACACCCGTATTCAAGAAGCTTACTTGGCTAATTAATGAAACGCGAAATACGACATTTAGCTATGCGCTTTTTACGCCAAGCCATCCAATTCGTGAGCAATACTTAGAACTGATGCTGACCTAAGTATTGTTCATAAATTGGAAGGCTTGAAAACTGTGTACCTATATTTTAGAATTTTGAAGAAAGTTAATTTATTTTTATTAATTTTTTTATTTCTTTTTACAGGTACGTCGCATTTTGCATGTTAAACTGGTATGTTTTTAAATTGAATTAAAGATGATGAAGGTAAGTTCTTTTATATATTACTAGCTTCCGCCAGCGACTCCGTCCGCGCGAATGTGGGTCTAATTCTGAAAAATTAAGTTTTTTTTTTCTACGTATTTTTCTAGGATCAAAAGTATCCCATTTTATGCCCAGGATAATAACTTAATTATACCAAGTTTCATTGAAATCGAACCGTTAGTTTCCACGTGATGCCTGAACATACAGGCAGACAGACAGACAAAAATTTTATTAATCACATATTTGGGTTTGGTATCGATCCAGTAACATCCCCTCCCTATCTATTTGTTTGATCCCCTGCTATTTGTTTTTTCAATATTTTCAATGTATAGAATTGACCCTTTTACATATTTATTATATGTATAGATACGACTTACGTAACGTGTAGTTTAGAAACTGTTTAAAATGATTAATATAGAGGATGATTCACACAATTTTAAACTGCACCTTTAAAGACCTATTGAAAGTTTGCAAGTACCACCGATCTATTTAACTAATTTCATATCTTTCATATCCTTATCGAATAAGGATAAAGCTATCTAAAGAAGGATAATACACATAAGGAAAATATTTTTTTTTTGCAGTTGGATAAAAAATATCTTAGTAATTTCCTTACTTATCTATTGTCATGACGTCAGTGTTCACAATTTTCTATTAAATTTGAACGTGCTGATCATCCCAGCAAAATTTAGTAGGAATCCAGCTTCATTGGGGTAACTTGCTATTAGCAGCTTCGTTAATTTATATTTGGAAAAGTATCTGCTTTTTTCCCTTGCACTCCTAAGAAATGAAGTTTTTTTAACCGAATCTAAAAAAGAAAGAGGTTTTCAAATCGACTGTTTGTTGTTTTTTTTTTCATTTTATTTTTGTATGTTTGGTAATCACTCGGCCAATAGATTATTTTTAAGAAAAATAGGCCATGATTTCGAATTGGCCCCATATATCCATTTCATCATGAAAGTGTTAATAAAATGTACGAGGGAACATTTCGAAATCATTAGCTTCGAAAAAAAAGTGTGGGTGTACGCTATGTGGGTAATGTTGGTGTCAGTATTGATAATTATTCGCCTGGGTAGTCTAGCGGTTCAGGTGTTGGGCTTAACTTCATGAGGTCCCAGGTTCGATTATCGGGTCGGGCAACAAAAAGAAAATGTGATTTTTCCAATTTTCTAATAAAAAATGATGCTCGGAATTGGATATGTGCACACAGGCTCGGCTATTCGGCTAGTAGTGGATGCCCTGGTTGTGCCTCTGCCTACATCTTCGGAATGTGGGCGTAAAGATACTTTTTAATTATTATTGTGATAGAATAAATAATCTGTCTGACAAGTATCACTATGAAAAGAAACATCATTAAAACTACCCGGCTGGCATAAACCGGGATAGATAAAACTCAAAGCGGATGCTATAATGAGAAAAAAAATATATTCACTACTCAGTTATTTCCCACAACTTTAATAGATCTGGTTGAATGTATGCCATCTAAGGCCGAAGAAAAATATTTTAAGCGAAGCAATGCTGATCTTGTGATCAGATATCCGCGTTTTACTCGGGCATCGAACCCGCACCCGCATCTAGAGATAACAATTACAATTGAATCAAAAGTGCCTCATGTTTTATACAAAAAACAAATAAGTCAAAAGCTTTTAACAAGTTGACTTCTATTAATGTTATTCTCGTACGTTTTTCTAAAGAGATAAAAATAAATACGAAGATTACTTTTTGATTAGCTTGTACATATTTTATTATATACTAGCTATCCGCCCGCGGCTTCGCCCGCGTGGAATTTGGTTATAGCAGCCGATTCCATTTATTTTACCCCAAGGGAGCATTTAATCGGGATTAAAAGTATTCTATCACCCAAGTCAGTTATACCCTCTCTGTATACTACATTTTATCAAAATCCGTTCAGTAGGTCGTGGGTGTTTGACGGACAAACAGCTAAGCATCCAAACAAACTTTCACATTTATAATGTTAGTGTGATAAGAGGAGGCAAACGAGATAGTGGGTTACCTGATTGATAGTGATCACCGTCAAACAGGGACATTGGCAACACCAGGTTTATCTCAGATTAGTTGCCGACCTTTAAGGAGTAGGATCTTTTCTTGAAGGTTCTTAATTTGTTTTCGTTTGAAAATACCGCCTAATACAAAGGTGTTGTGCGGGGTAAAAATATCTTCAGAATCGCATGGTTGTAGATCGCCATGCGTCAAGGTGATGGACATAATACCTAAAACTCTGTCCCGATGTCCCTAAAACTTGCAACTTCTTCCCTTATTACTTAATATATATTGCTTGCAACTTCTTTATGATAGTACAGATCCAATGAGAACATACCACCTGCCTTTCTGTCTAGCAGTACGTAAGGCGAGCATAGGTTAAATAGGTTAATACCAATATGATTACCAGCGGTAGAGTATCTTCTATACTGCAACTGGCCAAGGTAGTGTTAACTATTCCTGTCACCATCATGATAATGGTGTAAGGGTACGGTCGTCTCTTATTGGTGGAGATTCCGCAAGAAATGTATTAAACTAATAGTAAGTTATCGCTATCACTATTTGAACGAAAGTAATAGATATAAATTAACTTATCTGAATTAATATGACATGTTGTCTTAAATGTTCCATCTTATCCCTTCAACAAACGTGTTTTTTTGTGTGTCTATCTGTGGCATCATAACTTTTGAACATAAGGATGCACCGATATCGATGCTAGTTTTTTTGTTAAAAAGCTGACTGACGTAAACGTTTTGTCGGTTTTTTTTAATTTTATTGGTATTTTTCGTTAGAAAAAGGTAGCATACACCTAATGTTATGTTATTGCTCAGGAGAATAACCATCAAAAGTGACAAACTTTAATAGTTCGGCTGAATCTTTTTTTGACGAGTGAACTGGCAGGCAAAGGCTACTAGGTAATCTTCCAGAAATAATTGACCGTACGGTATACTCGAAATAAGCCGTCGATCCCGTAATACTGTACAGCTATACCACCACAGGCCAAATCACGCTATTACAGTAATTCTATTACTTCACTTATTAGTAGGGTTGCCATAATAAAAACTATTGCAGGATAACATTTTTGTTACATTACACAAAGATATTGGAAAAATTAGATGTTTAACCCATATTATTTTAATTTTTTCTGAATTGGCATCACCCATGAACTGATGGACCTAATTCGCATTTTTTTTGTTATGTTGGTTATTGTCATGAAAATGTTCGTATGAAAAATTCAATATTCATAGTTATGACAGAAGAAAGTCTGTGTCAGCCAGTGTAAGTTAAAAGAACGACATAAATGAAACGTGGTAGACCATCTCATTGATATTGCATTACGTCATCGTAACTAAGTCGTTAAACTTATAACGGAGTTTAGTAGGATATTGGTGTTAATTTTGTTGCGTATTCGCTAAACTAATTTAAAGCTATCGCTATCTTATTTCAACGAAAACAGTAGAAACACGTTTGGATCTGTTAGATCAGTTTTTTCGCAACATTTCTGCAGACGTTTAATGTATTCCTCGGAAAACGTTGCCTTAAAACGTCACTATTTGACATGTTAGGACTAACCTCTTTGGTTTTTAGTTCACTTGAAAAATATAGCATACATTTAAAATTACCTCCATTAGCTAGTACACATTGTAATGATCACCATAATTCAGCATTTTCCTGTCCGCTACTGGTCTTCATTTCCCTACTTATCCCAAAGACTCCCGCTTATTCGCCTTTTGAATCTATTAAATACGACCTAACTACAACGACTGTGATTTTTCAAAGTCAAGTGTCTATAGTGAGAAGGATACTTATACTAGTCATCCCTAATGCGATTCCCATTTAATATTCCTAATCTGTCTTCAGTTGGTTAAGGTAATAGAAAAGAAAATTATTATTAATAACTCTTAATCTTTAAATAAAAAAAGAATGGACACCCTAGCTGAAAACTCATAGGTGGATACGGCATAGATTTTAGTACATCCTAAACTGGTTTATTCTTCATAAACCGATTAACCAGTTGCAAACACAGTAACTGTCAAAGCAGTAAAGATGTTATGTTTCTATATACGCTGCGTAGGCGCACTTGTAGTTTGTGACATTTAATTTGCCTTAATGACAGTTTAGATATTACGAGCCTCCGGCCGCGGTTTTGTCTGCGTAGCAAACTATTGCACTCTTTTTCTAAGCTATGTGTTCCTGTTAACATGTTTTATTGAAACAATGGTTTCAATTCTACTATGCACTAACTAAACTGATTATACGTTATCGTTGTCTTCTTTCAAGTAAATAATAGAAGGCGACGGAATATGTTAAGTGCTACATATTAATTTGTCGAAACATTCATAAAGACTTTTTTCTATCACGGAAAAATGAATATTTACTTAAAGTTGTATATGTTGCTATGTAATGTTACTGAAATGTTCTATCTCGTTTTTATTTTATTGGAAAACGATAGTATACATCTCAAATAAGATTAGACAAAGAACATCACTCATCAGAATTGACACCAAAGCTGAGATTTTAAGTCATATACATATGGACCACCTACTATAGACATGGAGTTACTGAAAAATAAGCTATGGCTCTAGTAACCTATCTTAATTGTTTTTTCTCTCTATAATCTAATCCTTAGTTAGACTTAGTTTAATGGATGTTATTCTAAGATTTAAATAGACTTCAAAATTTAAATATTTCTTTGTGTATGTTTCATAATATGCTAATGGAAATTATGCTTTTATTTTTTTTATCATTGGGTAATAATAATTATCATTAACGTAATTTTATTGGTTAGTTAAAATAATAATTTGGGCAACAAAATTTAAACATCGCTTCTCAACCTATAACAGCGGTTATTTTAGGGTCCAATTAAAATTTCTTTAATCAATAAAGTCATAAAAGATATATATTCGTACATTGAAAATATTTTAGAAGAACTTATCGTGACTGCATACACTCTTAATTTCGTGAACTTCCATTAGGTTCGGGTTTGATTTCAGACAGAGGCATACATATTACCGCCTTCTCTGCCTTCCTGCCTCCATAACTTCAGCGATTGTCCTTGACGATATCCGGTTCGGACTAGAAAGTAGCCGGTAACCTTACTTTTGCTCGAGACCTAAAATCCCGCCCTTAGGTTGGCAACACACCGTTACCATATTTGGTGTATCTAGGCGGCGCGAATTTCTTACCATCAAAAAATCCGAAATCGGCGTATTTGTATGAAAAGGTATAATGAACGTGAAGGAAGCCATACAGGTTTGTCAGTATCGTGAGGTCTGGCACTCGATACTCTCTGCCTACCCCGTAAGGGACTTGGCGTGAAGATGTGTAAGTAGAAAATCTGTCTGCATATTGACTTCCAATATTATAAAAAAACATATATGTAATGAATATATACCAGTGTCTGTATTTGTGTTTTTTAATTTACTTGCGTATATATCTGAATTTCTGGGTTTTAGTGTTGTTGAATTACACATGCATTCCTTTAATATAATTTTATTTGTGGTAAAATCAGCTTCCGTACTTTGTCCACAAATATTATTTACGTTATGAGAATGTTGAGATAATACTAAACCAAAAATATTTTAAATCTTTTTTGTTTATTGGCTTGTCTGTTTATTTGTGTAACTGAATTGAATTTGAATTAATTGTTGGTTGTCTGTAAGAAATAGCATTTTTGTAATAAGACCGCCTGTTGTACTCTAACTTTAATTTTAAGATCTGATATATATTTCTTGTTGATGGTGTACAAAAAAGAATATTTGTATTGTATTGCATTGTACTGAAGAAGTAAGCAAGGGCAGAACCCAGTAATACTAAATCTAGTAACTCATGCGTCTAATAAATTATATTATTAATATAGATATAAATTGTAGGTATTAATGTAAAAATCGCCTCTGTGGTCTAGCGGTTCAGTTGTTGGATTTGACTGCATGAGGTCCCGGGTCCGAATCCCGGGTCGGGCAACAAAAACAAAATTGGGTTTTTCCAATTTTCTAATAAAAAAAATGTTGCTCGGGATAGGATAAGTGCCCGGTTGTCGATAGGCTTGCCACCTATCACATTGTGGGACTTAGTATCTTCGGCTAGTCGTGGGTGCCCTTGTTGTGCCTCTGCCTACCTTTTCGGGGATATGGGCGTGAAGATACTTTTTTTTACTTTTTTTTATGTAAAAATCTAGTTCAGTCGAATAATTATTCAAATATCAAATTAAATTGGAAATCGATTTTGATTACCTATAAGAATAAATAATCTCGACCTAAATATAAGTGAGTGAAAGATGAAGTGGAACGTACTTGTACTTCATATATACATATATAAAAACAGTTCCATGCGACTTGCGACCTTATTGACAATTTATGACAGATTTATTTTTTATTTTTTTTTCTTCCTGACGTTAATATATATTATATTATAATATATAATCATAAATTATATTACATTATACATAATTGCAAATGAAAACTTTTAATTTTTGACTATGTAGACACTTATACTGCAGTTAGTTTTGTTGCATGTTGTTGCTACACCAACTGTTTTAAAAGACCGGGAATCCAACATTTTGAGAAATCAACATTATGAGATACAACATTTCGAGAATCCAACTTTTTAAGAATTCAACTTTATGAGAATTCAACATTATGTTCCAGAGCGCTTTAAAGTACAAGATGAAATTATTTTAATAATCGAAATCGTAACTCTTAAAAAAACATAAAGCCTAGGCATGACCACAAAAAAACGTTACCGAAATATTTATTTTATACAACACTAGCTGTTCCGGCGAACTTCATTCCGCCCGTTCAGTTTGTATGGGAAAAATTGAAATGTCGTTTTTCCTACTTTCTCGCTGTTCTAAGGGATAAAATGTACTCCGCGTTTCTCCCGGTTCAAAGCTACCTCTCCATCAATTTTTGGCCTAATCGGTTTGACTAACATAGACGATTCATCTTTCATAATTATTTTTCTTTGTTTTTTATTGTTTTAAGGGGTATTCTGCTATTCGAGGCGAAGTCAAATTCAACGAATTAAAAACCATAAAAATTGGTCCAGCAGATCTCGAGTTATAAGTGTTGTAACAAACTCGTCTTTATTTTATATATATAGATTAGGCCAAGAAAAAAGTGCTTTAGATTGATCTGAAAAACAAAAATACCTACTTTACATTTTTGCAATAGATACCAGGATTACATAAGTTAAATCAGACCTTACATCAACAAATTAAAGCACCGACCACACATGGAAACGTGGAATCTCTCCCAACTACTGGCGGTACCATTTTAGTAACAAAGTTGTTAAGTGCCGTCGAGGCTTTGAATTATCTTCTATTAGAGCACGTTTTACCTTTAAAGGATATTATAACTTCACAGAGTTATATGACTTGAGCACACTTTCACCGTTTTATTTCATTTTTTATCTTTGCGTTTTATGGTACCATACTATCTTAAATATTATGAAAATGTATGTTACTTAAAAAGTAATAGTTCGAAAATAAAGTAGGTATCCACGTACATAGTACTAGCCGTTCTTCGTGGCTTCATCCGCGAACTATAGCTGATTAAAACTTCCGGAGAAACACATTGAGATTTTGGGATGTTTTAAAGGCCATGTCCAAGGTTTAATAAATGTCTATGTTGAACTTCAATAAAATCGGTGTTATTGTTATAACTTAAAAACTGAACATTACAAAACTACACGTGTTCGTATTTACAGTATTAGAAAGAAAACCTCTCTATTTCTTAAGATAATTAAGCGTTCGAAGAAATAGATGTCACCTTAGCAAAAATGACGCGCTAAACTATCGCATTTATGCATAAGAGTATATTGATAGTTAAAAAGGAAAGTCGTGTTAGTTACACTGTTTATGACTCAAGAATGGCTGAACCGATTTGTCTGAGAATTGATAGGATGTTTTTTATGATATTGGAAGGCAAACAAGCAGACGGATTTCCTGATTGTAAGAAATTCACGCCGCTTATAGACACCAAAGACTCACCTATTCCTGCCGCCATAACGTCATGACGTGTTCCGGTTCGGAGGGTAAGGTAGCCGGTAAACTTACTTTTGCTCGAGGCCTAACATCCCGGCCTCAGGTTGGCAACGCACCATTACCACCTTTGGTGTTTCTAGGCGACGTGAATTTCTTAACATCAGGAAATCCGTCTGCTTGTTTGTCTTTCAATATCATAAAAAAAGGCGGTGGTGCCAATCCGGGTGAGTCGCTGCGAAACAATACCACGTAGTCAGATGTCAAGGTGCTAGTGACGGTAAGCCTATGCTCGCCTTTTACGAGCTGCCTGGCAGGAAGGCAGATGGTCTATTCTGCAAAGTAGCCCGGACTAACACAGGGAACGTGTGGAACGCTTTTTTTTCTCTCGTTCGAAAGTAAGGGAACTAGGAAAAACATTTTAATTTTTCCCTTATAAAAGTATGGAACGAAGTTCGTCGGAACTAGTTATATATTATAATATATAAACAGCTTGTTTATAATAAAAATACTGACCACTCGGGCACTTTTAAAACAGGTACTTCAATTGTAATAATATTAAGTGTTTAATTATATAAAACTACTTTTTAATAACCCCTATCAAACTTTACTTGTCTCAATGACGTCAACGTTCATACGAAAAAATCTCATCAAAAAAGCTCTATCCTTTTAAAAGATACAATATGGCATACAGACACACTTACAAACTTATAGCACCTTACCTTTTAGTCGATAAACAAAAAAAAACTGTACACACAAATCCTCCGTCCGACAACGTTATTGCTCTGATGAAAAATGATGCTTTGTTAAAAAGTATCCAGGAATTGGGCAATCTAGATGTTCCCGGTGACAATAGTACGTTAAGGTGCTCAGCTGTTCCCTAAAATCCTAAAAAACATACAGAAAAATATGAAAAATATGACAATATGCGCAACGCGTTGTTTATATATTTTCCAAAACACAAAGCTTTATGTTACATTGTTTTTTGTTAAATACATTAAAAAAAAACTAACAAAGAGTCGATAGATGTTTATTCTAGTGATACTTTATCACATTCTAGCTAATTAACTTCTCGAATTTTTACCTAAGGTGATGACCAGGAAGCTATAAATTCCTTAAACGCCACTGATAATAAAAGAAAGTGAAAATAAAACAATGTTATACTACCACCATGGAAAGTTGAAGAAAAACAACTCGGTAACATTCACACGTTGATGGTAATTGTTGGTTGAAGGGAACTGTGATAGGGATGTAAATTAATCATCGATAATTTTACATCAATATTGGTAAATTATCGATTACCTAATACCGATCGTTATAAAACGTTTCTAAATTCTTGTTTTCACTAATCCAAATATTTTACACCTCTCATAAATGTATACATACTATAATCGAAAACGCTAAACGCACCCGAGCCTCGTGATTGGCCGGTGGGGTTAAGCTAAACTCTCGACCAACGAGGCGGTCATATTATGCGAATTGTGTAGAATATGTATCACAAATGTTTAATATTCATAAACCAAATATTTTTTTAAAGCTGGCAATTTCGTATAGCTGGCAACACAAAGTGTCAACCACGCTCTTTCTGTGTGATGGCCGGACTGCCAACATCTATTTTGCCAATAACTTGTTCAAATATTATAAGTACATCATATTAACAAGAAAAATGTATTATTTAATGAAAGATTACTCAAGTTTTACTTTTGCAATTGTTATGTAGAAACATCGACTCCTTTATTTTCTATGTACATCACTATACAATTGAATGAAAAAGCCCGGATGCCTCGCTTATACTTTTATCTTTTTGTGTTCGAGTCTAGTGCTTGTAGATAATTTGTTCTAGTTCTAATATAACGGGCTTAGTATTTTATTTAATGACAAGTTGTTTTAACTACATACTTAAGTGTATACTTTTTAATTTTTTTGTAAATATCTTGAGACTAGATAATATTTTGTAATTAAAATCACAACATTTGTGTGGATTAAAGCATTATTTTTCCTAGTTTCCTGCAATTTCGCGGATTTCTCTTCATTTTCTTCTTCAGATAATAACCATCAAAACAAATAAGAATTAGTGAAATTGTTCCGTTCGTCCGTGTATGTGATGACCACGCGAAATGGGAATTTATTTTTATATATACAAGATTAAAGGTTTCTTACCTTACCTTTTCAATATTAGCAACCTAGCAATAACAGTATACTATCCTATCGTTTCATTTTATTAGTACTATGACCTAAACAACGGCCGTTAAAGCTGAAATATATACATGTTAACCTGTTTGTCCGTTTGTTCTAGTGCACTCGTGACCACGACCTGAGTAATTCGGTCGAAACGTCTATTATAAACAAACATCGCAATATTCTATTGTCGTCAAACAATGGCCGTTGAAAGTTTAATGTTGCCATATTTGTGTTATTTATTAAAAATGGTATCTAGAGAGCAGAAGTAAGCTAAAACTGCGGTGCGTTGGTCTAGAAGGTATAATAGATAGGTTCATAGAAGGTATAATACTTAATAGGTAGGTTCATAGGAGGTAGGCGAGGTACAACCAAGATACCCGCAATTAGCATGCTCTTAGTCCAATAATGTGATAGGTGGCAAACCTGTCATCTACCGGGAACGTAGCCATTCGCGGGCACGTTGTTTTTATTCGAGCATTTAAAAAAACTACTTTTATTGCTATCCCCCCAGGGAATCGAAACCAGGACCTCATGAGTTTCTTAATATATCGAACAAATGTTTGGCTCTTCTTATGGTAAGGGTCTTTGCCTAAAGTACACTAATTATAGCGACCAAGATATATCGTCACGTGTGCAAGTAACTTAATACTCTCCCTCAAAGAATACAACAATACATTTTTTAAAGGCATGCAAAAGTTTACCATTACCATTAACCTACTAGTACAAGTACAGCGTGATGTTCCGTCCAGTGTACTGAGAAGAGAAGTAGATGGCTTGGTACATGTTGATTAATAATACACACTTTTAAAACTTCACTGCTATTTATTATCCTCTCCCAATTATTATCAGATTGATTACACAATATTAATTTATTCGTATTAAAATACCATGAAAACGTTTCTTCTTAAATATTGCAGGAACAATATTTGTTTACTAGTACAATAATATACCCAACACAATTTTGAGCTCTTAAGTTTTTTGTTAAACTATTCATTATTCACTACAAAAAAATATTCAGCCAAATTTCGGCATTAATAAATTAAAATTGTAAAAAATGAAAATTTATTTATATTTAAGGAAACCTGTATATTGTTACAGTGAACTGGACACATCATACTAAACTTTTACACGATTTTTGGTTGTGAAGACAATTTTTAAAGACATTTGTATGTATATCATCTATTTTTAAAATGTCAATAATATTTTATTTATTTTATTTTATTTAAAGATATTGGAAGGCAAACAAGCAGACGGATTTTCTAATGGTAAGAAATTCACGTAGCCTAGAGACACCAAAGGTGGTAATGATGTGTGCCAACCTGAGGCCAGGATTTTAGGCCTCGAGCAAAAGGAAGTTTACCGGCTACCCTACCCTCCGAACCGGAACACGTCCAACGTTATGGCGTCAGGAATAGGTAAGGCGGTGGTACCAATCCGGGTGAGTCGCTGCGAAACTCTACCACCTAGTCAGATGTCACGGTGTTAGTGATGGTAAGCCTATGTTCGCCTTTTACGAGCTGCCTGGCAAGAAGGCAGGTGGTCTATTCTGCAAAGGAGCCCGGACCAACACAAATCAAACAATAAAAATAAAAGACATAGTTTAAATTAAAATCTTATCCGTCTTTTGTTTCAATGTGCGTAATGCCGCGGTCATAAGCTAGTTGTAAACTACTGAGTTGTCATATTTCATTTCTTGACTAACATATCTAACCATCATGTTTTAGGAATTTATTTATTCATATCGAAATTTTTATTTGTTTAATTCGCTGATACTGTTAGGGTTGATTCACACTTACGACAACTACACATAATCGCTAAGACATAAGTGGCCAAGCATAGGTTACGTGCGAATAGTGTCGTTACAGTTTCATATATTTGCGTTGTGGTTACTGGTTGCAAAGATGCAACGACATTCGCTACAGTACGGTCACGGTAATATAATCTATACAGTATTGTAACTAGGCTGTATCCTTGAAATAAGTGCCTACAGACGCGCGGTACGTAAGCATGAGATAGGGCTGTCGCTGTCACCCACCTACAACGTTTTAATTGCATTTGCCTACTTTAAGTTTCTATTTAGTTTTGAGATTGTAAATTTATTACTATTAAGTTTTTATTTATTAGCACAGACATTTAGTAACAATTTAAAATATGAATATGATTAAATAAATACTTGGTGAATTAAATGGAAAGTGTTCAATAAAAAATGTAAGTTGTTTTTTTGATTGACAGATTTAATTAAAAAACCATGATTGTGTATGTGACTTTATAACAAATCGGTCTTATATATTTTTCGGACCGAAAAATATTTGCGCCTTGAATGAGATGTACGAAATGCTTTATATTATATTTGAGTGTAACTGTGATGTGATCGGACGTTAGTTAGAGGTTTTGCTGCGTTATGGTTGCGACGTTTTGGCGATGTGGTCGGAATCTTTCATGGCTATCTTTAATGACGTCAAAATGTTGTCCCTATAAATTCTATACACAATACACAATTGCACCCGACCATGTCGTAGGATTGTAGTTAGGTTTTACTTATCGTGCCGTGATGCATGTGAATCGAGCCTTATTCATAAGTATACCATTAAATTACGTGGCAGTATTCTAAGGCGGTATTTTCAAAAGATTATACTTACAGCACGTGTTAAATGGCATTTAAACATAATATTAAATTTAAATACATTATGTAGGACCATATAATTGAAATCACAGTTATTAACAGGTTTTTAGTTTTTGGGATTCAGATTTATTTTAATTTATATTGATAAGATTTCTACTTGAGATAAAGCGATTTAGGGGCAATTCCGCAGCATTTTAAATGCCGTTTTACTTATGAGATAACATTCACACTTACAACTATTTACATGCAAATATGTTGCGTGTATTTAAGGCCGATTTTTAATTGTAAGTAAAAATGTGTGTATTTATTTTGTTTGCAAGCTGTAATAGATGAATAAACGTGGGACTATCTGAATATGCAAATACTTTCATCAAATAAAACAATTTTCTCTAAATCCGCTTACCATATTATGTAAGTAGTTATTTTAAGTTCTTTTGTGAATCAATTTATGTTAAAAATATCTAAATTATACACAAAACTTATTAAGAACACCTGTTAAGCACAAAATATATTGTGCATTAAATCCCTACTAGTAATAATTAATAATTTAATAATAAAGAAGAAGAACATGGGCATTTATTGCAAAAAATAGGGGAGAATGGGTAAAAAGAGGGGATGAAAAGCTGTAACATTGAAACTTTGTATTTAGACACTTTATGATAAACGAACGAACATAGGCTACTTTTTATCGCAATAAATGGGGGAGAATGGGTAAAAAGAGGGGATAGCTGTTCATATGTAAATTCATCATTTTTAAAGCTGTAACAGTGAAACTTTGTATTTAGACACTTTATGATAAACGAAAGAACATAGGCTACAAAATGAATAACAAAAATGAAAAATAAAAATCTCACTACAAAATGAGAGAAAATGGGTAAAAAGAGGTGATGAATGTTTGTATGGAAAATCGTCATTTTTGAAGATATACCAGTAACACTTTGTATTCAGACACTTTATTAGGAATGAAAGAACATAGGCTACTTTTTATAGCGAATATTGGGGGAGAAAATTGGGGTAGAAACAGGTGATGAATGTTCGTATGGAAAAATCGTCATTTTTGAAAATATAACAGTGAAACTTTGTATTTAGACACTTATGAGGAAAAAAAACATAGGTTACTTTTTATAGCGATAATTTAGCTGCGTTAAAGGTGAAAGTTTCGTAAAAATCATGTATGAAAGAATTGTTCCCCTTTAAAAGTCGTAAAAAAAGTCCGCGACAGCACATTTCTATCTTGTAAGGTTAGCTCACTATAACATTTTTTATGCTAACCAAATTTGTTTCAAAATAATGCATTATTTGCGAAGGTTATTTTATAAACACGATGTTAATCCTTATCCAAAAAAATACGTCATTCATCATAAGTATTTAATTTAAAACAAAATTGCATTTCACATCACTCGATTTGAAATTAGGAGATATCGCAGTTTTAAAATAACACTATCAACGTTAACACTATATATTAAAGACCGCGTGACACAGACGCGTGGTATACGCGTGGTTGACTCCTTTTGGAACGGTTGTGCTCAGTGCACTACTTTCTAAATTTATTCTTTCCAGAACATCATCGTGTAATACTTTTAGATGATATTTAAATAAAAATAGGTTAAAGTTTGAAGAAGGACGTAGGCCGTTTTTCATCTTAAAATTTCAACGGGTAGCGTTGGAGAGTTAAATATTAAATAAATAGACTACGCGGGCGAAGCTGCGGGTAGCAGCTAGTAACGAATATTTTAAACAGGACAGTTTATTTATTAAAATTGGTTTTATTCATTCCAAATCGTATAATTTTTTTATTTAGTTTTGATATGTGGCGATGTTTTATTATGTGATACCAATGACCTACCTCTCACAACACCCTTGTGTAACTCACGACGGCAAATTATTAGGAACCTACAAGAAAAGAGTATACATAGTTCTCAACATATCTCTTTTAATTTTTTAATGTAAACATTTAGCGAGCAAGCACATGACTCTCCTGATGGTAAAAGATAATCATTGCTTGCATCATAGATGTCGTAGATGCTTCACTGTCTTGTGGCCGAGCTGTTTGGCCAATTGTGAAAGTCTACTGGCTATCTTAACCTCTGGACCGGAACATGACTGTCATTATAGCGGCAGGAATGGTTAAGTCAGAGGATCCCAACACCGAACGAGTTGCAGCTCGGCGTTCTACTACCAGTGATTTTGTTGGTAATGGCTCATTTAGCCTTTGGTCGCCTCTTGCAAGCTTACCGGCAGGATTGCCGATGTTCTATTCTATACAGGAGATAAATTTTATTTAAATAAATCCTCATAAATAATCACCCAGACGGTTGCAATCATGTCTTAATCAAAAAAAAGTATCTTCACGCCCGTATCCCCGAAAGGGTAGGCAGAGGCATAACCACAGAAATTATCTTCTTAAAACTATCGGAAAATTTTATCAAGGCTAAAACACTCTAAACATTTTGCCTTGATTTTCTTTAATTTAGAGAAGGTATGTACGACTAAAATACTTATTTTTGAAATAACTGATGTGTTGCTGTCGAATCTCGAGGTTATAGCAACAAAACTGAACTAGAATGCAGGTGATACGAAGTAGTACAATCCGCAAATTCTTTTTAATTCTTCTCTCTTCTTCTTTTTAATTCTGGCTTTTTTTACCTAAGACTAATGATTCTGCTTTATTTTATTAAGATGAAGCAAACGTAAAGCATCACAAAAGTCAGCATTTTAACTATTAAACTGAGAAAATCTGAAAAAAATATTGTATTAAAATAAAAATTATTTTCATGTCCGTTTACCACGAATAGGAAGGCAGAGATACAAACAAGGCACCCACGACTAGCCGCAGAAACTAGGTCCCGCAATGATTAAGATCATGCCTTCCGCAAAGGAGACCTTGGTTAAACTTTGAAACAAATCAAAATTTGGATTAAGTTTACGTTTTACACTACTGCAACTATTCCTGCTGCTATAATGAGTATGTCATGTGTCTGAAGGGTATGACTTGTGCAATAAATTGGCCTTAGCACTTTTATTAGCAAAAAGACAGTGACGCGCCTATAAAATCTAAGGTGTTGTTTGGTCATCCTCCTGAGAGCCCGTTTAGAGTTAGTCGTTCTTTTTTAAAAAAAGATTTTTTTTTAAAAATTGCTAAGTTAGCAAACAAAATCCATTAGGAGCACATAAGTAACGAGTAAGTTAAAAGGGTCACTTGTCATTGTCCTATAGACACAGTTATCTACATCGCGAAAGCGCACTACATTGTTTTGGTAAAGGTTATGTGTGTCAAAAGTGAGTTGTCTGTACGTCCGCTTACATAACCCTTTGAATATTAATATAACACCATAACCGTACTGCGCCCACACTGATTGCATATTGTTTTGAATACTGTTACACTGTGCTATGAAATGGTCTTACTATTATCCTTGTTTAACATTTTGATGTACTATCGATTACATAGATTTTGTATTTGTATAAAAAGACTTTTGTGTTATGACTGAGGAGGAAGGTAGGTCTGTAGGTATCTTTTGGGATTCAATACTTTCTGTATACCCCAAAACGATAAAGGGTGTGTAAAATATTGGTTATTCGAATAGTTATCACTTCAAGAATAATAAATAAATTTATGACTCGCATCGTCACTTTTCGTTACTCGTGGCCAAAGTATTTTAGGCATTATTAAAAAAAAAACAATTATTAAAAAAGCCTAGATATTATTATATTATTTATCAGCCTACCCCTGATATACTTAAACAAAAAGTTAATATTGTTATCGCCTCGTTGTATGGCGTACCGGTGTTGGACTTGACTTCATGAGGTTTCCGTGTTTGAACCCCGGGTCGGGCAACGTGAAAAAATGTGTTTTTTTTTAATTTTCTTATAAAACAACGTTGCTCAGGATAGGATTTGTGCCCAGGCCCCCTGTTGAGATAGGCTTACCATCTATTGGGTCTCTAAGTGTCTTCGGCTAATCGTGGGTGCCTTGTTTGTATTCGTGGTAAACGGACACGAAAATAATTTTTATTTTAATACAATATTTTTTTCAGATTTTCTCAGTTTAATAGTTAAAATGCTGACTTTTGTGATGCTTTACGTTTGCTTCATCTTAATAAAATAAAGCAGATTCATTAGTCTTAGGTAAAAAAAGCCAGAATTAAAAAGAAAAGGAATTTGCGGATTGTACTACTTCGTATCACCTGCATTCTAGTTCAGTTTTGTTGCTATAACCTCAAGATTCGACAGCAACACATCAGTTATTTCAAAAATGAGTATTTTAGTCGTACATACCTTCTCTAAATTAAAGAAAATCAAGGCAAAATGTTTAGAGTGTTTTAGCCTTGATAAAATTTTCCGATAGTTTTAAGAAGATCATTTCTGTGTAGAATTAACCAACTGCCGTGATGCTTGCCAATTCGTAACAGGCGTGCATAGGCTAAATAGGTCAGCAGCTTGCCCAGGTAGCGATCTATTCCTGCTACTACTTATTGCTGCCACCATTACGGCACTATCATGTTCCAGGCTGGAGAGTAGGATGGCTGGTATTGTGCAACTACATAAGGCCTAACTTTTGGAGCACAGGATAACTATGCACATGCAACATCTGTGATGTTAAAAGTCTCTTCCCATCATGAGAGACGTGTAGTTATTCGCTTATCTCAAAAAATGTTTGTTGCTAAAGAAAGTCAGTACGTTCTTTGGTGTTAAAGTAAAAAAAATACTATACTTTTAATTGGAAGGGAAGACCGTTCATCGTGAAGCTCTACTTCACTGTTCTTATGTAAGTTGTTAAAATATTTGTCTAATGCATTAAAGTGCAAAGCTTGTTGGATGGCTGTTACATCATTACAAGATAAGTAGCAGCCGCCGCAAGGTATTTAGGAGCTATGCGCATGTCTGTGCTGACAGTTGTAGTACACAGCCCACTAATTACTAAGGTCGCATAGGTTACCAGGAGATTTACCAAATGGAAAATCCTATCTATTCTAGGGTTGTCAATTTTAGTCGAATAAAATATTTTATTTGATGTCGAATTATATATTACATATTATGACTTCAAAATTATTTAATTACGAATATTTAACCGAGTTTCATTCCCCAATTTGACTACATATTTTATTTGTATGTTTGTTACGTTGTTATTCGGCCAGAAATGAACAAATTTTGATGGTTATTTTGTCGAAATATGGTCATAATTTCGAGGTGATCCTTTATAAGATTTACGAGTATCAAAATCAGACTGGGGGTTTATGAGGTAAATTAAACAATGCTATTTTTTTGCGTACCATTAGTACACATACAAAATGTAAACATTATTAAGTACCTATCATTTAAAAACAAAAACGTCAGATCATGACAAAATGTATATGAGACCATTTCGGAATTATGACCTAAATTTCGGAACAGAAACTATGAAATAGTGCTTAGGTAATGAAACCATATTCAGTTTTTCACATTGCTACGCTCAATTTTTTTATGATATTGAAAGGCAAGCAAGCAGACGGATTTCCTGATGGTAAGAAATTCACGCCGCCTAGAGACATCAACGGTAGTACTGGGTGCGTTGTCAACCTGAGGCCGGGATTTGAGGCCTCGAGCAAAAGTTAGTTTACCGGCTACCTGACCCTCCAAACCGGTACACGTCAACGGCAAGCATTGGACGTTATGGCGGCAGGAATAGGTAGGGCGGTAATACCAATTTGGGTGAGTCGCTGCGAAACTCTACCACCTAGTCAGATGTCACGGTGTTAGTGAATGTAAGCCTATGCTCGCCTTTTACGAGCTGCGTGGCAGGAAGGCAGATGATCTATTCTGCAAAGGAGCCCGGACCAACACGGGGAAAATTAATTTAAATAGCTACCAAAATAAGCATTGATGTAGCATTTTTAAGTGCGCATCATTGTAAATGATAAGGGCAGCTTGAACATGGGGTTAAATTTAATAATTAATTAACTCTGAGTAAACTTCGACTATAGGGTGTCACCCAAAAATCCCGTCCGAGTTTCACAGATTATACTTAATAGTGGCGTTTATAGACAATAACTATTATTTTCTTAAGGCCAATTTTACTTATCCGCGTTGCGTAAGAGATAAAATATATGTATACCAATCTAGAAAATTAGAGAATCTCTTTGTAATATTAAAATAACCAGTTTTTACTACATGCGTATTAATGTAAGCACAATACAAATACCATAATAATATTTTTAAAATTTATGCCTGTCTGTTTGTTCCCACTAATATCTCTGCAACGGCTGGACGATATTGACGACGGAACTTTCACTGAGAGGTAACTAATATAATAAGAAGCAACTACTTTTATTTTCGACTATTTTATTAAATTTCACACGGACGAAGTCGAAGGCACCGCTAGTTAATAAAATAAAATTCTAGGAATTTCGTCTCTTGCTTGTAGATATGTTACTGAGATTGACCGTAAATCAACTACAAATTTTGTAATATAAGTATAAACTTCTTCAATTAAATTATTATATTTTAAGAGTTGGATAAGAAATGGAGATGTATCTGCCAACACCATATCTCATTTTTCTGACGTTCAAAACCGCCATTACTAAAGAGAGAAAGATAAGACGTGCGGTGCTGACTTTAAAGTGCAAAGTGTGTTGGTTGCTTGTCCCATGAAATAAAATTAAATTAAAAATTTAGAAAACCCGATACAAAAACCCAATTTCCCTTTAAAAAGTTAAAAAAAACCGAGTAGGTATATTTGCGGCATCATTTGCAGACATTCGGTTAATTTCCCCACTCTTACCCCACACAACTTTAAAACGGCTCAAACGATTTTCATCAAACATCTCTAAGACATATAAGTTACCTTTAATACAAAACTAAAATGAAATCACTGCATCCGTTCGGGAGCTATGATTCCATAAACAGGCAGACACGTCAAACTTATTACAGCTCTCTTTTTGCGTCGGGGGTTAAAAATATAGTTCAATTCTTGAATAATGACCTTCAGTGGTGTGCAAGTAAAATCGTGAGGGATAACTAGGAGATAATAAATCTCAGGAGTAAGCCTTTAATCAAATATGCAATATATCGCAATCAGTGCGCGCGAGCCGCCACGTGACGCCAACATAACTGATTTACGCCGTTTTGTACATTTGTATATAAGACAAATCTGTTGTCTGTTTTGGAATACGTTAGGAGCCAGTTCCGGCACTCGTTTCTTAATAGATAGTATTGGCAAGAAAATTCACCTATAGGTAGTAGTAGTTTTATGAAGATTTACCTGTCGCTGTAGGTAGAGCGATTATAGACACAGCCTGGAACACCTGCTCCAGTTGCCATAATTAAAATGTTTGCCATGATGGTAAGATACTGAAGAGAAACAAGGATAGCAACGCAATATAATTTACTTCAAATCAGATCTGAAAATATAAGGGATCTCGAAAGAGGGCGTACCACAACTTTCCTTCCTGTAAACGAGAAGTTTCTGTCAGGCGTCCACGTGGTTCTTAATGTAATGTCTAAAGTGCACTCTAAAGCCGACTGCTTGGGACTGCATATTGAATATTTCTACGGCCCTCAGCGAATGTTAGCACGGAATATCGCGTATGTCCCCCGAGCATGGTCTAAACATCACGAATATAAAAAAGGTATCTATAAGTGACTTGTATTTCTTACTATCCGTCTGAATATTTGCTTTCAAAAAGATAAAAAAATATCATCTGTCAATTTTCTAGATATATTATCTTTGTTCACAAAATTATCGCTATCTAAATAGGTGTGAAAGTTTGTAGTAAATCTACGTGGTTAAAAGAGATGTTTAAAATAGTTTCAAATGGCTTTTTGGGACATTCATTTTAGGACCAAATTACTCGAGTACTATCCAAAAGTGGTGACAAAAATCTCCCAAACAGGAAGGTTTGTATAAAAAGAGTAATGAATATAAAGGAAGCTAAGCATTTCTGTAGAAATCGTGATACTTGGCCTACCATTCTCTCTGCCTAACTCGCTAGAGTCTTGAATATATATTATTTAGACAACGAACAAGCTTACGGCACTTAGGATAGTAAGAGACAACAGTGGCCTTTAGAGACCATAGTTGCTATAGGTGTGTTGCTGTCATGTGACTGGATTGGATTTAGCGTAGTTATAATAAAACGGTAGGTTATTGAAATCTAAAACCTGCTAAAAAAGTATTTTAATATCTTGTTGATAAGAACGCCATCTTCATTTCTTAGGACCAACTACTTTGTTTCCAAACTTTTTAGTACGCCACCTGTGATTTTTATCGTTATCATCAATATATTTGTTTATGTGTGTCAAATGCATGATAGTATGGGTAACGTTTTTTTTATTGATTTAATGTACTTTATAACCAATATTAGCGTTCTGCACTTCTCCTACACATAAACTATAAGTGTTCCAAATTTTATGCTCCTCCGTCCGCGCAATTTTCGTAAAAAGTGGTCCAAAGTTTTGGCGTAATGTATTAATACCTACATAGATGTAATTTTTAGTTATCTGAATGACAGAATCATGGATGTTTGTTAGCCAGTTAATAGAGTATGTTACTCAATCAAAGCTACATATGACAGCTACAAGATCTTTTCTCTCTTCAGTGATTGATTTCCTAATCGTACCTTTCGTTTTTTGTATCTTACAGGTATATCATTTCTTTAAAAAACTTGTTTGAAATTAAAAATCTCTTAAGAATAATCTTTATTGAAATTTATGAAATCTGCCTTACTCATATATACATGATACATACATACTCGTGTGTTTTCATACGAAGTTACTTAGGCAAACTATTCCTGCAGATCAGCCTAGCTATCTCCACATTCCTTTTCATAAAAACGCCACCTTTGTATAAAACCAGAGTAGTTTGGTCGTGGTATGTCAACCTTGGTTTTTTTATGCTCGAGGACAGCGAAGAAGCACACGGTTCTACTGACGGTAATAGACGACTGTGGATTATAGACACCATAGATGTTACCTTGAGTCGTTGTCTTGAAGCCGAGATGGAAAGCCTGTTGTGCAAGTCTACCGGCTAGCCTACCGTCCAGACCGGAACATGACAGAGTCAAAATAACACAGTAGGTTTCTGTCTGGGTAAAGTCTCTCCGGGCACTTTCACCCATCCACATTCGCATTGAACTCGTATATCTGTTTCATAACTAATTACGCTAAACTTTTTGAATTATTTATTTATTTTATAAAATAAATCTCTTGTCGAACTCCCACTAATCAGTAGATCTATCTTATATTCATTGTTATTAAACATAATTTTACATAGTTAAATAGGTATTATGTATGTATGAGAATAACTTATAAAACAAAGTTCTTACTGTTTGGTGACATACGAGTATTGTATGCCAGAACAAAGTTTGGCAGTCAGCTTGTGTTATATAATTTGCTAAGAATAGTAATATATACCTAATATTGTATTGAATTCGGCAAATCCAACATTAAAGAAGTAAAACAAAATCAGCTCAGAAAAAAAATATCCCAAGTAAGAGTAAAGTGTTAAAACTAAAACATTGCCAAAGCAACACTTTCTTTATGATACTACAACCACAATGGTCTACGAAAGCGCTACAGTTTGACATTTCTACAAGTAGAGAATTAATTCTGGGGTCGACAGATGTATCTGAAATCCAGGAATCGAACTTTAAACAATTTATGTTCGTGATCTTACGATCGATATGCAATATAAATAAATATTATACAACCGACAACGCCTACAAAGTCAGGTCAGCATAGCGATAATAATTTGCATTACTCCAAACTGATCAGTATGGCATCCAGGGTTGCCAGATTAACGAACTAAAAAAAGTAAGTTTCAAGTTACTAAAACTTGCAAGAAAATATAAGACACAAAAAGTAATAAATCGTTTATAATAAAAATCAATGGATATACTCTGTAAACTCGGAGCAACACGGGAAAAACTAGGTTATTGCTCGATTCCAAAAAAACAGTCCTTAAATTAATAGACATAAGTCATAGCACGTCACAATCATATAACAAAACATAAATCTGCATGAATACTTCATTTGTGCACTTTAAGTAATCATAATTATCTAAAATGTCACCAACATTGACTAGTTTTACTTATTTTATTCCGAATCAAATAATTATGACAAAACTGCATTTACAGCGACAGCGACCCATTTAAAACATTTGTCATTTATGGTGTCTGTAACCCACAATTATCTCATACCATCAAGAAACCCATGTGCGTATTCGTAGATTACTCCTATAAAAAATTCGTTCACTTAAATACCGATTTAATTCAATATTGTTTATATAATTTGCCATCAAATGTTTTACTACATTTATGTTTGTTTTTATTTGTAAGCCGCTTTTGCTTCATGTACTCCTATTCCAAACTACTACTATCTGTAAAGCGGGTTTCAAGTTATATTGAAAAATGTGTATTTACGAGTAATGTAAGACAAAAAAAATCTTTAATTCATTACATTGACGGTGTTTTACTTCAGGTGCAAGGGAAATTTAAGCCTGTCTATAAAACTTTATTGCGTTTAAATTATACAATTACGTTTTAAAGTATCTATCAAATTGGATTCTTGAGAAGAACCTAAAAAAGATTTGAGTGTTACTTACAATACATAATTAAACTTATATGAGTTCGGTCTAACCAATAATAATCCAACTTTTATAGTTACACAAGTGTTGAAAGTTACTATTAAAACAATGGTTCATAAAAAGTAGTACGTCCAGGATATTTTTATCAGGATTCTGGACATAAGCAAGATATCGGAAAAACTCAGACGAATCCTATTTTGGCAGCCCTATTTGCACCGTACATCAGGTTAGCTTTCTCTGTACAAGAAATGTACAGTAATTTTTAACCCTAATCCTTCTTAATTCAAAGGCGTAAATCGTGTGTAACTATGGGTCATTTTCGCGCATTATTCTCTTTCCAAACTATCCAAGATAGTATTGCGCACTGGCCAGTTAATACCGAGCATTACAAAGATAAAATGGAGTTCGAATTTCGATATTTGAATTGATACCGTTATGTAAGTTGTTATCTGTCAAGTTTGTCTATGGTTTTATAAACTTAAACAATGTTGACTTTGACCAATCGTAGTTCTCTATGGACCAATCTTATAAGAAGGCGCTATATCAAAGGCATTTGAAATATAATAGCGATGCAAATATGTACAAGTATTAAACATTAATAAAAACCATTATTAAGTAAGTCAATTTTCTTATAAGGTCTGTCAAAAAATGATATCTCCTAACAAAAACAGTACGGAGTTATTATTCAACTGTTGATTTTTTATGGCATACCCTGTTTAGAATCCTCATTGATACTCGCCACTTTCGGGGTAAGTCGGACACTTACTGACTAAAAGAATACGGTGTTTTTCCTTCGCCAGGGGCTATGTTGTAGGTGTGGGGTATGTGGGCTGTATTGTTTATATTTTTTATCTCCACATCTTAATTTGATCATTCATCAGTCTTTAATTAGATCTTCCAATTAGTGTATTACGATTTTCTAATTAGGCCTATTAAAAAGACATTGTTAGTTATTAAAAAATAATGTAGAGCTGTTTTAACGCTGTGAACTTTTAATTACATACTTGGACTCGATATCAAAATAATAATTCAAAAGTCAAAAATAATAGTCAATAAAAAAGTAGACTCTAAGAAACATTAAAAGTAGAGATAATTAATGGCTAGTTAATTAGGTATATCGTCTTATTTTTATGAAAAAAAAGGCAAATACTGACTGACTTTCTGGTAGAAAGAAACGTTGCATATAGACACTAAAGATGGTTATGGTGAGTTGCTAGGACTTAAAACTTTTATGTACCTATGGTCTTACGGGTTAGGAATATAACAGTGATGAATTTAAATTCAGTCGTAAAAATAATGAAGTTGGGCGATGACACTAATCCGGCCCATTGACCTCTAATTCCTATTTCTATGATCCGGCCGAATCTAATTTTGACACTCGAGATATTAAGTTGTCAATTAAGCATGTTATAAATATATGTGGTTCATACATCGACAAGTTTATTTGATTTCATAGTGAAATAAGGAGCTAATGTCTATGTTGCGCATCCTAGCCCTGCAGGATTGTGTATGTAATATTGGAGTGTAAATAATAGCTTTTATGAAACATAAAGAACCACACCTCGGTTACCTAATCTCATTATAAGTCTCCATTCTACAAATGCTTGTTTTAAAATCTATTGTTTTACACATTCCTTAGATATACATAGGTTTTAAAATAGACATGCTTCAAAACTTATAGACACAAGGATATTTTGTGCCTAGTTGATTTGAAGTTTTTTTTTATGATATTGGAAGGCAAACAAGCAGACGGATTTCCTGATGGTAAGAAATTCATGCCCCCTAGAGACACCAAAGGTGGTAATGGTGCATTGCCAACCTGACCGGGATGTTAGGCCTTGAGCAAAAGTAAGTTGACCGGATACCTTACCCTCCAAACCGGAACACGTCATGACGTTATGGCGGCAGGAATAAGTAAGGCAGTGGTACCAATCCAGGCGAGTCGCTGCGAAACTCTACCACCTAGTCAGAAGTCACGGTGTTAGTAACGGTAAGCCTATGATCGCCTTTTACGAGCTGCCTGGCAGGAAGGCAGATGGTCTATAAGTAAGTCATTGAATTAGTATTTTTTTTCGGCACCTAAATGTTTTTTTATGGTAAGAAACGACTGTGGCCTGTAGACACCATAGATGCTACCCTGGACGTCGCAATCCTTTGGCTAGGACTTCAGGCCTATTGTGCCAGTGTGCCGGCTATAAGTTAATAAACACTCAGACTCAAAACCACAGCCATCTAAACGTTTATTACATTAATGCTGCCCCGTTGGTAATCGAACCCGAGCCTCGCCGTTAGTTGGTGGAGTTAGACTAGTTAAGACCCCTCGACCGACTAAGACGTAACATTGATATCACTTTACCTATCCCTGCTGCTATAACATCAAAGTGGGTGATTGCCATGATACACGCTGTGAGTTTGGTCTGTAGACTTACGTACGTTGTCTGTGATTCCGGCCATGATAAATCGACATACCAGTAACATCTTTGGTGTCAATAGCCGACTGTTGGTCTCTTAGCGTTCCGTGGATGAGAACCAGGGATTTTCCAGCAGTAACAAGTATTCTAAATGTTGAGCCGGAATTTTGTAGTGCTGCATAAAACTTGGTAAAAAACAGTACATTTTGTCAGAAAAGAGAACAGACAAACCCAAAAAAAACTTTGGTTTTGCATCCTGTGCACAATATGTAGCAATTATTGTTTTAAAAAAAACTTTTCATGTTCTAAATTAGTTTTATTATTGTATACTAACAAGTATACATTTTACTGTCAAAAAATGTTTTCTTTTTAACTATAAATCATACTTTCCTTTCTATAGTATTCTATGGTCTACGTCTACATAAACCCACACATCTTACAAAATTACGCGTTGGTGAAGTGTTAATTCACTTTATCTTTTGATATTTATTTGAATATTAGAAAATATCTATGATCAACCATAATAAGCAAATGTAAACAGAAGCATTAACTAGTTACACAAATGGTAGCATAACCAAGTGTATTCCAAGTAATCATATTAACGTAAATTCATGTATATTTTTCTAAGATACCCTAAATTTTTATATTTAATAACTATCTGTTATCCGCGGCTTCATACGCGGTTTGCGGTATTGCGATGTAACTGTCCTAACTGTGGAGTTGGATCAAACAGATCAATTTCAGATAAAATCGGTTTAGTAGTTTAGGAGTCCATCGCGGACAGACAACGTGAATTCGTGTATTAAGAGAAAACAGTGAATAACATATTTCAGCAAATAATTTAATAAATAAATCGAATCTTTTAAATATGGATGTGAACTATCAATTAAGTTATAGTTAGGAATGGCCATTATCAAGAATCTAACTCAAACTAGATATTTTTTAATTAGTTTTTATCTTCGTCCCACTTTTAAATAAAAATAGATTTCAAATAGGTTATGCAAACAAAAAAGAAAACAATTAAAATCGTTCATGTAGTTTTTCATATCTTCAGTTCAGTTTCATTTTATTTAAATTTTTATTTATTGAAGGAAAGGATTTTTTTAAATCGAAGCTAAGTTTTATCAAAATTGGGCAACTAGGGAGTAGACGCAACTTCCATTAAAGCAAAATCGCAGACGCTTGTTGCCAAAAAGTTTGGGAAGTAGACTAGTTTATAAAAAAACTTAAAAATGCATTAAAGTGGCTGATTTACAAATTCTGGTAAAGCACGGAAAGCTAATATCCGGTTTTAGGGTGAATGACCCGCTTTCGTACAAAAGATCAACTTGGATAGCGCGCACGCGCTGCTTATCTGACCATTGCCAGACTCTAGATTATTTTCTCGTACTAGGTTTTGCTAAATTCTCGTATTTTCAGTACTAAGTCTCGTACGATTTTAATCCCTGTGCTCTTATATAGAGTCGAGGGAATTAAATTTTAGATTATTTTTTGATTGATTGTAGAAAACTAAAATTAATATAATATCATTGTTACTTGACATTTGTAAACATGATATGAAAATGTGACGTGGTGCTAATTTATTTATTTATTAAGATTTTAAAATGAGTCCGTTTTATTAATAAACATAGAGTAAAGTACTTAAAGGATTAGATTTATATTGTATTAGCCTTACAATAGTGTCACAATAAAAAAAATGTGACTGCTCTATCTAAAATTTTCGCTTAAGCTGTCGGTGGCTAATCAAATCATTTTGTTTCTCACAATTAGGCTGAGTACTTTAATCCTGCAATATGTGGGAAATAGTCATAAGTGGCAAACCTATGTCGATTGCGTATTAAATCTCGGACACCGTTGTTTTATTTAGAAAATTTAAACAAAAAAACGTTTTGGGTTGCTCAACCTGGATATCGAATTTGAAACCTTCCGTAGTTACCTTCAAAACCAACACCACTAGATTAGAGAGGTACTACTACTACACTGTACTGTACGTCTTTTTGTTAATATATGTTTAGAAGATTATTGGTATAAAAACATTCATTTTCCACAAATTCTTGTACTGCTTTTAGAACCAATGTCAAATAAAATTAATTAAAAAAAAAAACGTACTTATACTAACAAGTCAGGCAACTCTGGCTTATCAGAACACGGCGTTGATCTAGGCAACCGAAGATACCTATAAAAGATATAGGTACAGTTATTTGCAAAATAGATCGTAGCTTAAGTAGGGTAATGTAGTTTGGCGATGTTTTACTTGCCTTTCAATAGATAAGATAAGGATTGACTTATTGTAACGTTCTTACTTACTTTAAATACTTTTTTTCACATTGTTCGGGAAAGGAGTGTAATGTATACATATTTGAGTTAGGATGTGGTCAGTGTATTTTTTTTATGATATGAATGGAAGGCAAACAAGTAGACGGATTTCTTGATGGTAAGAAATTCACGCCGCCTAGAGACATCAAAGGTAGTAATGGTGCGTTGCCAACCTGTGGCCGGGGTTTTAGGCCTCGAGCAAAAGTAAGTTTACCGGCTACGTTACCCTCCAAACCGGTACACGTCAACGGCAAGCATTGGACGTTACGGTGGCAGGAATAGGTAGGGCGGTGGTATCCGGGCGAGTCGCTTCGAAACTCTACCATCTAATAGGATGTCACGATGTTAGTGACGGTAAGCCTATGCTCGCCTTTTACGAGTTGCCTGGCTAGGAAGCAGATGGTTTATTTTGCAAAGGAGCTCGGACCAACACGGGAAAAATATCGTTATTTTAAAATCCGATGAAAAATTTCAGCAAACTTTGAAACAGTTTTCTTTTTGCTGTATTTATTATTACACAAAAATGTAACAATGCGCGTCTGGTCGAGTTATATACAGTCAGACTTTAGCTCATTAACAAGATTTCTGGCGAGGCTAGTTTTTTAAGACTTAACTTTCTATCTGTTTCTATTCATCATTTGAGGTATTGTTTACAGTTTACATCATCTACAGAGGCCGATAGTAGTGTTTTTTATTTTTATTCCTTGCCTCTGTGGTCTATCGGTCCGGGTGTTGGACTTGACTGCTTGAGGTCCCGGGTTCGAATCCCGGGTCGGCCAACAAAAAGGAAATTGGATTTTTACAATTTTCTAATAAAAAAAAATGTTGGCCGGGATTGGAAATGTGCCTGGTTGGCGATTGGCTTGCCACCTATAACATTGTGGGACTTAGTATCTTCGGCTAATCGTGGGTGCCTTGGTTGAACCTCTGCCTACCTCTTTGGGGATATGGGCGTGAAGATTCCTTTTTTATACCATTTAAATTTGTAACACCAATGATTCAAAGTTTATCGTTTTTAACTTTTCTTTTTTGTTTTATCTTTCATGCAAAATGAAAGATAGCAGGAGTATGAAATGCAAGTCATGCAAATCATCCACTACTTTCTAGAAATGCCTGTCACCTTAATAATGGTACGGGGGAATGTATCCTCCTGCTCATTTTTTGACCCGATCCTCCGCTTGGCATTCCTCTTTTCTCCTATTTTTAATAATGACTAGTTTTTATATTCATATAATCTGCGAGAGTCTAAAGACTTTAGAAGAGGACAATCCAACCCAAACAAATAAAAAAAATCTAAAAAGGGAATGTTTAGTTAGATGTGTATTTTCTATATGTTTCTTAACCAATTATTCATAAACGCCTTAATTGCTCGATGCAAAATTTATTACTCAAGTACTTAAAAACCAAAAGAAGAATAAAGGCTACTTTTCTACCACTCAACGTCTACCCTCAGAAGGAAGGAAAAGGAAAAATTACGTGAAAAGCAGACAACAGCTGGTTTTCCCTTAGGGCTCCGAACCCAAACCAACAGTTATCCATTAAGAACCACCACTTAAGAGCAGTTAGCACCATAAAATTAGTTTATGTAGGGTCATAGTAGATTGAAGATGTTGTACTAATGAGCCCGTTTCATACTGGGTTAAGTGACTGATAACCATTTCCTTTTCATGGTTCATTTGACCTAAAGCGCTCAGAATTTTTATTAAATTAGAAAAAAATGTGGTTTTTATTGTGTTAAGGAATGTGACGACTCTATCGTTTATGTCTCTCATTATTTCATTGAATTATCCAGTCTTGTAAAGATTACATAAAAAAAATCACCTACCTTGCTCTATAAAATGGAAATAGAGCTAATGAGCGGTTCTTGTAGATACGTCAGTTATTTTTTTATTAAGTTTCGACAGTAGTCAAATTTTATTTGTACTGTTATACGTTACAAATGTTGTGTTTCCTCATAAAAAGACAAATAATTTAATAAAGATAATAAGCTTTTGAGTATCAACATATTAATATTAAATTATTTAAGTTTTAGCAAATTTTAAATATTTGGTACAAATTTTCACTACGTATTTTTATTTTAGCACTTGCCCTGTCCTTGGGATAGATTTTTATACATTTTTAAAGAAAGAAAAAGGTTACAGGTTGAAATCCTGTCTGGGGCGAAATTTTTTCTTTCTTTAAAAATTTATAGAAATCTATCCCAAGCACAGGGCAAGTGCTAAAATAAAAATACGTAGCGAGAAACGAAAGTTATGGCCATTCTAAAATGTGAATTTCATCTGTAATGATGAACTCATTTGGTGGGTACTCAGAATTGTGTATCTATAGGACATAACTACCCGCGTTAACGGGTTAGAAAGGAATTAAAAATTTCGCCACGGGACTTGAATCCTCAGTAGCTCAATTGGTTAGAGCATTCGTCGGCTTGAGACGAAAGGTTAGAGGTTCAAATCCTGTCTGGGACGAAATTTTTTCTATCTTTAAAAATTTATATAAATCTATCCCAAGCACAGGACAAGTGCTAAAATAAAAATACGTTGCGAGAAACGAAAGTTATGGCCATTCTAAAATGTGAATTTCATCTGTAATGATGAACTCATTTGGTGGGTACTCAGAATTGTGTATCTATAGGACATAACTACCCGCGTTAACGGGTTAGAAAGGAATTAAAAATTTCGCCACGGGACTTGAATCCTCAGTAGCTCAATTGGTTAGAGCATTCGTCGGCTTGAGACGAAAGGTTACAGGTTCAAATCCTGTCTGGGTCGAAATTTTTTCTTTCTTTAAAAATTTATAGAAATTTTCACTACTCATTCGTGGAAGAATAACTACTAATTTAGAACTACCGAACTACAGAGCGACAAATGCTCTGATGAATGAGCTCTTTCGAACCTTTTCGTTAGAAAACAACTTAAGACTTGTAAGAAATACACGTATGCAGCATGCACTGTCAACCTGAAGCTGTCATATAAAGAAGTTTAGTAAGTCCACTTTACGAATCTACATATATCAGTGCCCAGGTTTCAGGAAATGCTGAGGTGGTAGCTATAATTTAGTCATAATTTCTATACTATTAAATTTTAAAAAATGTATTCTCGCTAAAGTTTTGATTAAAGACCTCCTATGCGTACATTGGTTTTGATAGATAACCATAACTAACTTTATTAATTATACGTTTAAAGTCTTCTTAAAATTTTATAAAATAAAACGATGTCTGGGTAGATAAGGCAGACCAAGAATATCTTGTACAAACATGTTGATAAGAAAAAATAACAAATATACTCAGACCAATAAAAATATCGCTTCTGAAATTAAGACATGTATTTCACAAATGCAGGTCCCAGGCAAAGATCACCAACCCATCGGGATCACTGATTCAAGGGTCGATAGGCTTGTTTTAAGCGTGTTACGTTTACGTGACGAGGATCAGTAGGGTTACTCTCGAATATCGATTTCATGCAAATTGGATATTTAAATCGGATTTGTCATTTTAGGTACTCTGGAACACAGTAATAACGGATGATTAAAATTTAGTTACAACAAAATTCAATGAATCGGATAAAATCATCTATTGCTTATTATTAAATAAACTTTAATATTTCGCTAGTATTGTGTTCAAGAGTACCTAAAATGACAGATCCGATTCCAATTTTCAATATTGCATTAATCGAAATTCAAGAGTAACCCTACAGCAGGGTTGTTCTTGAATCTCGATTTCACACAAATTATAAATTAGAATCGCATATGCCATTTTTTTTTATGATATTAGAAGGCAAACAAGCAGACGAATTTCCTGGTGTTAAGAAATTCACGCCGCCTAGAGACACCAAAGGTGGTAATGGTGCGTTGCCAACCTGAGGACGAGATGTTAGGCCTCGAGAAAAAGTAAGTTTACCTTACCCTCCGAACCAGAACACGTCATGACGTTATAGTGACAGGAATAGGTAAGGCGGTGGTACCAATCCGGACGAGTCGTTGCTACACTCTACCACCTAGTCAGACGTCACGGCGTTAGTGACGGTGAGCTTATGCTCGCCTATTACGGGCTGCCTGGCAAGGAAGGCAGATGGTCTATTCTATAAGGACAAAGGAGCCCGTGTTGGTCCGGGCTCCTTTGTAGAACGGGGTTTCAGTAGGTACTTTTAAACAGTAGATTATTAAACCGATAAAATATTTTATTGAACTGATTCTCAATAATTTGCTGTTACACAATAATACCGTATAAGAATAATAATAAAAGAGTACCTAAATCCGATACCAATTTCCAATTACCATGAATTTGCAATTCCCAATTTTGTCCCATGATCTCCGGCCCGCTGAGTAGATTAGGCCATCTGCCTCTCCACCACGCAGCTCGTAAGTGGCGAGCACTGGTAACAATACCTATAGGTCAGTACCAATATCACCACTAGTGGTAGTCATGTGAAGCAACTTGCCCGGGTAGCGATAGGTAAAGTGGTTACCTATTATAAAAGACCTGCCATTAAATAAATTTAAAAAATGTGTCAAAGTGAAATTGTATAAAAAAGTTTACTACACCTTTGCTGAATATCTGTCGGATAAGAGTGCTTGGGATTAATTGCTCCTCGTACCAATCTCTTACCAGTAATTATATGTAATTTGTATACAATAAGGAAAAAACAGACAGCCCGCTGAGTTTCTTGCCGGATCTTCTCAGTGTGTAGCCGCGTTCCGATCCGGTGGTAGTTTTAGTATTATATAGACTCGTCACAAGTGCCTCTTGTAAGGTGAATGTGAATAAAAATATATTCTATTCTATTCTACTGCCGCCATAATGACTTTGTCATTTTTCAATTCAGGGTGTAGGGTAGACGGTAGACTTGCACACCCCTTGACCGCCTCGTTAGCCGAGTGGCTAGCGTACACGCCTGACTACACCGATAAACCGCGAGGCTCGGGTTCGATTCCCGGCGGGGGCAGGCATGTGTGAGATGAACAATTAGATGTCTACATTTCTGGGTCTGGGTGTTTATTAAATTTGTTCTGGTATCTATTTAAGTATTTCTATGTATTAGAATCGTTGACTAACACCCATAACACAAGCGTATAATTTGATAACTTTGGGATTAGATTCAATTTCTGCAACTTGTCCATGGATTATATCCTATTAATATTATAAATGCGAAAGTTTGTAAGTATGGATGTATGGATGTTTGTTACTCTTTCACGCTCGAATGGCTGAACGGATTTGTCTGAAATTTGGAAGACAGATAGATTGTGACCTGGATTAACATATAGGCTATTTTTAATCCCGATCGCACACCGCGTTTCTGTGAAAACGCGGGCGAAGCCGCAGGTAGCAGCTAGTTTAATTAATAAGCTAAACTTTCCGACCACAGGAACCGACGCACTTGTGACATCTATGATGTCTTTAGACCATAGTTGTCTCTTACCATTAGCTGGCCTATCACATTCAAAAATCGAGATTCAAGAGTAACCCTATAAGTACAACTAGGCGTTTATTTTGATGATGTACTGATCTCGACAATTGGTTGATATCGCTGATATCAGATTATGTAATATCTTGGCCATTGTTTATTGTTCTTTTGTTTTATAAATTGAGTAATAATGATCGTCCGAATGGTGACTTTAAATAATATTTTAACTGCGCGAGATAATTTCCATTGGCCGTTAGTAAAATACATACAGAAATAAATAAAACTGGAGTGTTTGTTCCTAAGTTTAAAATAACCACTTTTACGCCTTGCCTATGAATATATACCAACATAATTTCTTCACAATTTTCCTCTGTTTTATTTGTTGATCCCGCCCAATTTCCGAAATGGCTAGACCAATGTTGATGTTATCTTCACTGACATGTAGATACTATAATAATGAGCAACTCGATGACCGCCTCGATGGTCGAGTGGCTAGCGTACACGCCTTACTACATCGACCAACCGCGAGGCTCGGGTTCGCTTCCCGACGGGGGCGGATGTGTGATGAGCATTTAGATGTCTGCGTTTCCGGGTTTGGGTGTTTATTAAATTCATTCTTGTATATATTTAGGTATTTCTATGTATTAGAATCGTTGACTAACACCCATAACACAAGCATATAATTTGCTTACTATGG
>NJDC01000224.1:313790-337569 GCA_002245475.1 Calephelis virginiensis | reverse complement strand
GTGACTTTAAATAATATTTTAACTGCGCGAGATAATTTCCATTGGCCGTTAGTAAAATAAATACAGAAATAAATAAAATGGAGTGTTTGTTCCTAAGTTTAAAATAACCAGTTTTACGCCTTGCCTATGAATATATACCAACATAATTTCGTCACAATTTCCCTGTGTCTGTTTGTTTATCCCGCCCAATTTCCGAAATGGCTAGACCAATGTTGATGTTATCTTCACTGACATGTAGATACTATAATAATGAGCAACTCGATGACCGCCTCGATGGTCGAGTGGCTAGCGTACACGCCTTACTACATCGACCAACCGCGAGGCTCGGGTTCGCTTCCCGACGGGGGCAGGCATTTGTGTGATGAGCATTTAAATGTCTGCGTTTCCGGGTCTGGGTGTTTATTAAATTTATTCTTGTATATATTTAGGTATTTCTATGTATTAGAATCGTTGACTAACACCCATAACACAAGCATATAAATTGCTTACTATGGGGTTAGATTCAATTCGTGTGACTTGTCCAGGGATATTTATTTATTTATTTATTAACTTAGGGTACTATTATTTTAGTTTTTTTGACGTTAGTAAAGTCTAAGATTGCTGGTTCATTTTAGTAGTGTAGCCTATCAAAATAATAATGAGTCAAAATCTAATCTTTAATCAAAATAAATAATAATAATGATATAAGATTGACAAAAAGAGAAAAAAACGGTGAAAATTTTATTGTTCAGGAGCTTTTATTTATTCTGAAATCTATACTAATAACGTTATAAAGAGGCAAAGTTTTTAACTTTGCTTGCTTTCACTAACTAATCAGAAGTGGTAAGTAAATTCTATATTGTATTATGGACAAAAAAATATTGCAAATAAATTCTATATATTGTATTATGGACAAAAAAATATTGCAAATAAATTCTATATATTGTATTATGGACAAAAAAATATTGCAAAATAATAGGATACGTAATTGAAGTCAAAAGCTGACAAGATTAATTTTGCCAACAACGTGAACCTAGGTCGGTCGATATATACTTATATCAGTTCCAAAAGACCATTTCATAATCTATCCACACGACTTTAGAGGTAATATGTTCGTTCCCTGGTTGAGTTACAAAGAGAAATTGTGTCTTTTTTCAATATTTTGTAATAATAAACGCGCTGCTCGGGATTGGATATTTGCTCGGTAGGCGATAGGCTTGCTATCTATCATATTGTGGGACTTAGTGTCTAGCTAGTCGTAGGTGTCTTTACCTTCCTCTGCGGGGAGAAGGGTGTGACGATACAAGAGACCATTATTAAATTTTAACATTCTGTATTTGCTTTCGTATCCGATAGTATATACAGAAATATCTGACATTTTTGTTATATTATATACAGAAAACAGAACAAAAATATATTGTAGCTTTACCATGCTATAAATTCTTGATTTGGTTGTCTCTGTCGAGTGTCGAGAAATACCAATGAATTTGCAAGACCGAGAGTTAGTACTTACTCACTTATCTGCAAAGGATCATGGAAATCCTGTCTAATAAAAGACCTGACAAACTTGTCGCACTTCGCAGTTATACTAGTTGTTAACAGATTAGGCTGATTACAGACCAATTAATATTGTAGTAACTTATTAGAACAAAAATCGAACATTTGAAGGTAGGATAGTCACTAGTTACTTATTCGCGAAGAATCTTATTTAAAACTAATCTAACAAATAAGCTATGATAAACGTGTATCTAAAATAAATCAGTAATTATGATTACGTCTATTTGACGAATAGTATTACAAGAAAAAGTTGTAATAATATTTGATAAATTGGTGGAATAATAATAATAAATATTTTACTTTTAAAGTTTTCATCTGTACATTTTATAAAAAAAATGGTTGCTCCTATTTAGCCACATGGTACACTTTAAACTTTAACTACACTTTAAACTATTCGATAATCTGTACGTAGTCAAACTGAATTTAAAAAAGAAAATATCTTCCCACCCATAGACAAAATACACATTTTCTTTTTTTTCCTGATCCGGAAATCGTACCTGGGACTTCAATAAATTAAGTCTGACGCCGGACCACTACAATACACAGGCGATTAAAAAATCATTTTTAAAATAGCATTATTTATAATTCCGAACGTCATGACCTACGGCAAGTCTTTGCTTGTAGAAATTTAAAAAAAATAATTAAAAAAATAATTTAAAAAAGTACAAATTGTTAAGTTAAAAATACGTTTTAATAAATCAAATAATAAATATGTTTTATACTTATAATAAAATTATCAATAAACACGTAAAATTGAGTAATTTGTGAATAATTACAGTTTGCTTAAAATTATTATTTTCTAGCGACAAAAATCGCAAAGTGTTTAGATTACCTTACAAGCTGACATTCACCGTGGATTGCATAACTATTGCAATGCGAATAATCGCGCGGCCGTCAGGTGTTTGCTTATAGCTCATATTGTGTTCGTCAGCCAGGAGAGTGACGCATACATTAATAACATGATTAGATTAAATAGAACACAAGTATTTACCCTGCCTGATTTGGACAAGTAACCAATTACTTAAAGAACAGGCGTGTGTTTGCTTGTATTATTGTATTCGTCAGCTAGTACAGTGAGGTAAACACCTACATGACCACATTAGTTGGAGGAAAGTATTTTAGTCTAGCTACTTTATTTAAATTAATTACAGTACAAGGTGTTTCGTTGTGATTTAAACTTTATTGTCGGTCAGAAGAGTAATACTAGTTAGATAAGTAGTATGCTACCAATTCTTATTTGAAAAAAATTAAATTAAGAAGTTCATTGAGCATCAAACATTTTATGCGGGGGCTCTTATTTTTATCTATTCCCCTATTTCCATCAAGCTCCAAATTACATATCCGTGGGTAGACTTTTAAGCTTCCAAAGTCTGTTTGCTGTATATGACAGTGGAAATACTTTACACTATCATGTATAACAAATACTTTCTATGAAAAATTAGTCAGAAATTATGTGGTCGTATGACGTTTAGCAAAATATATTCAGAATCGTTAAGGGTTATAAGCTCTCTTATATATATTGAATTTTTTATTATGAAATTATACGTTACCTCTCATATTAAAACTATCAAAACTTCTGAAGAATAATTACTACTTTTGCTGTGCTAGAGGGCCAGAAATGTGGCGTACAAGCAGATAAAGTAAAGCAACTGTATTTTATCCTGCCTCATTTATACTATAAACTAAATTACCTTTTGCCCTAAATAAAATTAGACTAATTATCTAATTTGTAGGCAAGTCAGCCATGTGCGTGTTGATCCCAAGTTCCTTTCAAAAATACCAACTGGCTATAAGTTAGCTCGTAGGATACGTTATTGGGACTTGTTGCTAAGACTGGTATAGAGGAAGGTGGTAAAGTGGTATAAAGATGCGACGACTAACCCAGGTTGTTACCACCAGTTTATAAAGTTGATGTTGTTATTTTTGTGTTCTGGCTTAGACGTTTATCCGTTTGACATGGATCTCAAACGGGGTACGTGTTTGTAACTAAGTCGTGAAAGAAAACAGTTCAGCGCAACATTTATATAAAAAAAAAAGTTGAGAGGTGTCAAGGGACACCCGGATATAACGAAGTTCTCTCTACACCCCCCCCCTCTTTTTCGATCTCTGTCAATCTCTAGTAATCTCTATCTCTATCTCTCTTATAGTGAGAGACAGACAAAGAAACATGAAAAAAATAAAAATAATAAAAAAAAATTGAGAGAGACATACAGAGAAACATGAAAAAAAACAAAAACAACAAACATGCGCAATCCGCAAAGCTTACAATAGCTTACTATAGCAAAAAGTGTCGTGACAACTTTTCGTAAGAATTTTTCCGTCTAGCCTCCTTTCATAACGCGCAATAAGGAACTTCGTTCCAATAAAAGAATAAAGTTTGCCATGTTTTTTATTCACCTAAATCATATGACACTAGTTGCCTTAAATCTGAATGCCTTTAGACTTACATTCAAATTAAACGGGTTATACTTGTTCATATAAAATTCGGGTTTGCTATATATCTATGGAAGACCCGCCCCTTATTACGTAGTATTTATATACTCTTTGAAAGAAAGCTTGGAACATTTATATTAGACTCAGATCTTTGTATTAATGTATCCCAATTTGATTTCTAGAGTATCTGCTATTCTATATATTAAAAGTTTTTTTTACTTTATAATTTGTATGTTTGATGACAAAAATAAAATGACAACAAACTTACTATCACAAAGGGTCTCATAACTTCGTCCTCGCCGCGACAGCCGAAGTTGCTGTCCTTGAAGGTCGTCCTCCCGCCTCTATAGTTTTTTATACCATGAAATTAACCATTAAACGTCCAACCATTCAAGGGCACAGAGTACTTTACAAGTTTAGAGAATTTACGGGGATCTTTAAAAGGAAAAATAACTGACTATCTTATTACTTGTTAATGCAGCTTTTTGTTAATAGTTTTAACTTTCTTAGTTGTGATGATTTGAAGAATTTTTGGAGGGTGAAAATATGTATGTGAGTGTTTATTAATAAAATGTATTAAATAAAAGTACAACTGTTATTTTAAAAAGTATGTTTAGTACAAAATTCCACCAAGTGCCGACATTTAAATTATGTATGGTTAACAATTGGAAGTAAATTTAAAAACTTATAGTTAAGTAATATCGCACGGACGAACACGAGGGTGTAGGCCAGATAAAATATGAAATATTAATCTACGCTAACAATTTTTACGATTTAGACAGTTATTATTATCATACTACAATTTTACGTACATGTAGCGCTTCTTCAGTTTATTTGTGTATTTGTTTACAAAATTTCAATGATTCATATATGAGAATAAAATATAAGTATCATAGCGATATTTCACATATTTAAAATTAGGTACAATGATTTATTTATTCTATGTTATAACCTAAGCGTCTAGTAAATAAACATAGATTAGAGTAATCTAAGATTTAATTTAACACTGTAGTTTTTAGTAATCTTTGGTACAGATTATATTTTATGTGAAAAGATATAGAACAAGGACACGGCTCTCCTGATGGTAATAGTTAACCTTGGACAATATATGCTATACATAGTTTTACCCCCTGGGCTGGAACATGAGCCTGTAACTATCCCGGCAAAAAAAGGTAAAGCGATAGATCCCTACCCGGAACAGTTGCAGCACAGTACCTTACTACCAGTGAGAATAATAACTATTATGTCAACTTAGACCTTCGATTACTTAAGTCTATGTATAAGACATGGCCTACTCTACTCGCCCAGTTTGACCCTACCACCTATATTATTATTTATTTATTTTATGTGATAAGACAGGGAATAAGCACACCGGTAAGAGATACCCCTTGGCCTATAGACATCATGATTGTAGATGCATCGGTTTCTTGTGGATGAGGTGTTAGGCCAATTGTGAAAGTCAACCGAAGACGCTACTCCCAGACCGGAACATACCACTATCATTATGGCGGCAAGAAAAGTTAATGCGATGGATCTTTACCCGGACAAACTGCAGCACGGTACTCTACCACTAATGGAAATAATAACTATAATGTCAACTTAAACCGTGGAGTACTTTAGTCTATGTATATTACTAAGACTCTATTCTACTCGTCGAGATTGATTCTACCACCTGTTCTTAAAGCTTATTGCAAGAAGTCATTAAGTTAAATATTCATTACTCTTAAATAAACGGTAATTTCAACATTTTAACAGTAAATGTCTGTCTGTCAAAGTTGCAGTTACGGATTTGATAGCTGTGTAACGCCTAAAGCAAGTTAGGTAGAAATTAGTGAGTTATTGCATTGTTAATACGTCAAAATGAATCCATTCCTGAAAAAATGTATTTAGTGAGTTTTTGCAGTTAATCAGTTCTTGCAATAAGCCGACGATTTGTTGGTGATCACCTTTGTCTATATGTTTCCTTAATATATAACATAGGTGACGTGTATTTACGCATGATTAGATATTGAAAATTAGTTTTGTTTTTATTGATAGCTGCTCTGTGGCAGTGAGAGTGGCTTCAGCCGACCTAACTTTTTGCCCGACGCAGTGCGGGGTAACAACCGCGTTATGCGTCTGCGCCGCGTCAGTCCGCCTAACCCCCAGACACGCCCTGTGCAATGGCCGTTATTATTTTCAGGGCTATAATCATTTATTTATTACTTGTGGCCCTTGGCTTCACTCGCTTGATGACGTATTCTTTTTTTTATTTTTTTTAATCAAATCCACCCAATATGAAATGAATGTATTCAGCTTCACATTAAATTGCACTTGCAGTCATCACAAAATATGATGCCATGATCAAGTAGGGGATTGACGTCGTGAACACTAAAAAGCAAAATTGACATGAAATGTAATGAATTATATCATCTTAAAGAGATAATTTCTGTCAACAATACCTTATATTGATTCTTATTATTAATATTATATTCGATTATAATTATGTATACATCTAATTCCAATAACTATACAAAACTATACTCGACGTCGTTCAGGTGTAATCCGGAAAGCGGTGTCAAGAGTCTCCGGAACAGGCGTGTTTGTGTGAAATGGGTAATAAATGTGGAGGAAGACAGAAAGGTCTGCAAGGGCGTGAGATTTGGCACTCGATACCTTTTGCCCACCTCGGAAGGGACTTGGCGTGAAGATTTATATGCATGAAAGTATCATTGTTTCTTTAAATATATAAAAACTTAATTTTTTATCATGGAAGAATTGTGAAAATTATATGAAATTTTAATAGTGGGTTTAAAAAGTAAGGATTGTTTAATTTTTTTCTCATCGAATTAGAAGAAACATTCCTGCTCTACTTACTGTCTGTAAATATCATTGTTATGTAGATATTCATAACAAAATGGCCAAATCTGTTTTAATTAAGTTCATGTTCCAAAATTAATAACAGTAGACCCATTATAAGTTATAAAAAAAATATTAGCAAATTATTTTGTAAGCAAACAGAAAGATCTCAACATAGCAAAACGTACTTTCAGTAAATATAATTACTAAACTTTACAGTAAAAGTGATAGAAAGTCGTAAAATCCAAACTCAGTGGCTATTAAGTTAATTTATACACTATCATTAACATTCCCGGCTTTACTACAACAGGAAAAAGAGTTCGAAACGACAAAGGTTCTCTAGAGGCTAACTCGATTTAAGGCTATGGAATAATTTAGGGTTGTCACATCGTACAAAAGGACTACAAAATTTTTACATTCAAAAAATTGCTAAAACAACAAGTGATTTACTCTCTATTTAAAATAATGCTTGTAGTTTTCAACTGAGCTGGTCTGATTGGAGCTTTAAAATAGGATACTTAACCCTGGAATGCCCACTAGTAAACCCATCGAGTTTGTACTCATTCGATTCGCCTTAACTAGATCTGTTCATATTTTCTAATGACTAGGACCTGATGATTGCACTAGCAGATGGCTCATGATCGTAATGAGATCATAGTTTAGAAGTGACGGTATTAGGTATGTTTCGTTATCTTTGTAGTTCTTTTAAAGCACATCAAACAAGAGAGGTGTTATAAGTTTGACTTGTTTGTGTGGGTATGTGTGTTTGTTTGTGGCATCTTAGCTCCTAAATAATTGTGATGTTTTGTTTCAATCCCCGACGTAAAATAATGGTTTTCATTCATCCCAGACGATAAACGAGGGGTGTTATAAGTTTCACGTGGCTGTGTGTGTCTATTTGTTTCATCACAAATTTTGAACGGACGGACCAATTTCGATGTGGATTTTTTTCTTTGAAAATTGACGTGATCGAGATTATTCTAGGTTACATTACATAATATAGGTTTTAAGGTATGGAGGGAAAAGCTTCAATTTTAAGAGTATATCTGAGGGTGGTGCCAAAAGTCTCCGAAATTGGCGAATTTGTAAAAATAGAGTAATTAATGTGGAAAACGCTATACATGTTTGTACGAATCGTGACACTTGATACTTGATATTCTCTAATTACTCTGCTAGGGACTTGGCGTAAAGATGTGTATAATTTTAAAATGATGCTCGTATTTTCATACGCGTGAACTCTAGTCTATTTGATGCTCCTACATTGAAACAGTTCAGTATATAACATTTACAATGTTGCATCTTACAAGTGATAGAAAGTCGTTCCAATACAAACTTATCATTAACTTAATACATATGCTACAACAGGAAAAAAGTTCAAAACGACAAAGGTTTCTCTGGAAGCTAACCTATTGGATAATTTAGGGTTGCCACTTTGAAAAGTTCGAAGGCCAAAACAATTTTTTTAACTCAAATTTGTCGATTACAAATTCTTATAACAATAATTATGTGACTTAAAACTGTAAAAAAACGACTTTCCGAAGTTATTTTTTGGCATTATTATCACATCGGATAATTAATTTTTAGAAAGATAATTAATGTATTCGAGATAGTCCGACAAAACTTTTGAGTTATGCGTAATTATGCATGAATTTTGGTTTTTGTTAAAACGATACTGAGTTTGTCGGTTTTTTTATCTTAAATTCGATTGCTTTACGATGTCGACATTTTCCATACAGTCAATGTGTCAGAATTTGCTAGATTATGTATTAAGTATTTATAATTCCTTTGCTCTTCTTCAAGTTTACTTTTCTTCAAGTTTAGTGTTAAGAGTAGTTTTATTGTAAGCAAATTGCTTGTAAACTCATTATTAATAATATTGGTCTAGTTAAATTAACGAATCTCTCATTGTAGCTGCATTATTATTGTGAATGTTGTATATACCTTTAAAGGCAAATAATTTTGAACAAAACTGATATGTGGTGTAATTAACAATGTCTAGTGATGAGCCAGTGGTGTATCTGTTTAAATAAATAAATACAATAAATAAACTATTGGTCAATGATTTTTTAGAAGTTCATTTAGAAGAACCTACTTAAACAAGCTAGAAATTTAGAATTTGTCCATATTGTTATTTTTTAATAAAAAGAGATGGTTATCAATTCTACAGCGTATATTTTTTTGTATGTTTCTCACACGATTACTCGGCCAATAGCGAAAAGATTTCATCTTTTTTGGGAGGGCAGATTTAAAGGTTGATAAAATGTATGTGGGATCACTCCCGTATCTATCTTTCAAAAAAATATAAAATCGTGACTATATGATGAAGTTGAAGTCGGGTTTGGCAATTTTAGTGAGATTAATTTTTTTATGTATTAAGTATCCATACATATCCCCGAAGTGGTAGGCAGAGGCACAACCAGGGCACACACGACTAGCCGAAGACTCTAAGTTCCACAATGTGATAGGTGGCAAGCCTATCGCCAACAGGGCACATTTCCAATCCCGAGCCACTTTTTATGTATTAAAATAAAAGAAACTAACGTACGCTTTTCTTGATAGTAAAAAAGGACGTTTATTTTAGATAGGAAGATATTTTTTTATGTCAGAGGTTAGCGAACAAGCACACAGTTCCCATGATGGTAAGAAATAACTGTGGTCATATAGACACCATAGATATTATAGGTGGCCAGAGGTCGGGACGGGACGGAAGGCCTACTTTGCAATTCTCCCGGCTAAGCTATCCTCCAGATCGATATATGATAGAGTCATTAAGGCGACAGGAATAGATAAGGCAGGGGATCCCTACCCGGGCAAGTTTTCTCACCGTACTACCAGTTAATGGTGAATTCCATTCTATCGCTGGAATTTAAATTTATCGGAGCATTAACTAGCGGGTGATAAAATTATCACATCCCTACGCAAACTGAATCCTCCAAACACCCAATTAGTGCAGCAGTTTCAAGTTTAATTAATGACAGTGAGCCTAGTAGCATAGAAATGGCCTCCAATGTAAGATACGTCTCTCCACGAATACATAATAGCTTTGTTTTCTCTAACCTTATTAGGTCTAAACTAAAATGGTGGTATGAACTACTGACCTCGTGGCTGGGTGTTAGGATTTATCCATGAAATGTTTTTCGTTTGTCTTTGTAAAACTAACATGACTGCAATCGGTTAATACTAAACATTTTTAACCCCCAACGGAAAATGAGTGTATATGTGTATCTGTCTGTGGCGTTACGTCTGTTGAACGGATGGACCGATTTCTATGAAAATATTTCGATTGAAAGGTGAAAAGGTCAAAGGAAACTGTAAATTAAATAATTTTATTTGGATTTGACAAGATCAAGCTAATTCTTATCTAATATAGACATTTAAGTTTTTATTGATTGATTTCAAGTTTTAGTATTATTTTCAGTTATTTTAACGCACGTTTTTGAATAGGTTAGAAAGACAAATACTAGATGGTAAGAAACAAGCGTCGTCTATAGATCCTAGGTAAGGTAGCAAAGTTATGCTGCCACCCTGGGGCTGGAAATTTAAATCCATCCATTCATCCATCAATTGTTTCGAGCTCAACGTAAATCTTATAAAGAGAAGAAACTGATCATCCTTAGAGTGACCGAATAAAATTCAAGTTTTTCCTACGAGGTGTGACTTAGAGATTTACAAGAGACGAAACTGAGCACTCGAAAAACCAGTATCACATTGGCAGCAAACCCATACGTTGCGAATGTATATATTGACTACTTAAACATATATCTTATACCAACTTAAATTGATAAATTATAAACTGCAAAAAGTCGGCTCCTATTTGATTATTTTGTCATCATAAACAAAAAATATGCGGTATTAAATATAAGTCAAAAACTTCTATTCATTTCTTATTTGGATTACCTGTGAGTCGGTCCACCTTCCGAAAAGAGCCATAAAAAATCCATTTTACATTAGCATTTCACATAACAAACGTAGGTACAAATTAAAAATCTAAATAATGAAAACGGAGAACGTTTTGGAGTCGGCTAAAACACACCAATTGCCTGATACAAATAACACTTTTTTTAAGTAATTCCCTCCAAAGCCGTACGTCATGTGGCCTAAGAACCATGTCGCTCACGTCAGCTTTCCAACAAATAAATCCACATCGCAATCGGTTAATCTAATCAAAAGTTATGATATAGACAGACCTATACACACAGACACGTCGAACTTGTAACACAACTCTTTTTCAATCATTATCTTAAAGTGAGACTAGCGGTATCTATTAATAATAATTAGTATACACTAAACAGTTGTTTATTTTGCTTTTGAATGATGGATAACTTGACCTTTGCATTTCTTTTTACGGTATTCTTATAATCAATGTGGAATGTACAGTCTTCTACAAAAATGAACAATAAAAAATATTTAACCAAAAAAGCCTTTTTATATTTTATTTCCGCAAATTAAAGGTAAACAAACTGATGAATTTTCTGAAGCTAAAAAATACAAGTCAACCTACCTATGATGTTACAGGTGCGTTCAGTGTTGTCATTTTTAACTGTATTAAAACTGGGGTACGTCATAATTTTATCGACCACGTTACATTTCGGGATACAATAATGACGAGCATTTATGTTTATGCATCTTAGAATAGTAAATGTTAGACACTACGACTGTACCGTAATTTATATTTTAGCTTTTAGATTCTCCTCGCCACGCTAAAAATGTAAACGTCATATTATGACATTTTTTAATCTAAAATGACGCTCGACTGACTATTTATTTAGTATCCTGGTCTTTCCTACTAATTTGTTGCATTGTAAAGCTTTACTGATTGTAAGAAATATACGCAAATCTTACAAATCAATGATAAGATCACGCACATGTTATTTTTTTTTTAAGTTTACCCACCTTGCCAGCAATTTGTTACTTTATTTATTTCTTTTTATTGTACACCAAACAAAACCAGTTTGTACTTAAGACGAATTTAAAGTCTATTGGTATTTTTCAGTACTAACGAACCTTTGATCAACAAAGAGTGAAGAAGATAGACAGAGCAGTTAGAAGCAAGCAATAAAATAAAAAATAATCATAGTAAAACTGCAAAAAACTATCTCCAGTTTTATTACTACCTCGTACGAGTACACAAAAAATATGAATGATTAAATACAACACTAGGTAATCGGATTAGACTTTTTAATTTGAGACCTACCTTTCAAGTCTCAAAAGAAGAACTCTCAAAATCGATGTACTTTATTGGCCGAGTAATCGAGTAACAATCATCCGTAACAAATAATCCTTCTCCTTTAGGAGGCGGGTAAAAAGATCAAGCCAGCAATTCTTCCAATTTTGTTCTCACATTTTATTATTAATGCAAGTTGTTTTTTCTAATTATAAAACGTAAAGAATCCGAGTGTTAAATTTTCATCCGACTGTACTTACGTAATTATACTCAGCTAAAAAATTAAGCGTTATACGCAGTCCCTTTAGTATTAATTAAGGAAAGGTCAAATAAGATTCGTTAGAAGGTCACGAAGGTTTAATAACAATAATTGCATTTCTTAAACGTCATTGCTTACCTCGGTCGTGTTCCATGTTGAAGAGTGTGGTAGATAAACTCCTCAAATGTTATACGAGAGCCGATGTTTTTGTGTTAAGAATGCGTACAAACCTGTAGACACCATGGATGTTGTAGGTAACTCGTCGTCTAGTGGACGAGATGCTTCAGACTACGACACATGACACTGTCACTATGGTGCTGTGGATTTCTACCTAGCCAATCTGCAGTACGGAACTCTACCACTAGCGGTCTTGTTGGTATTGACCTTAGTATCCGGTTCATTCAAGGATGTAATAACATATACGTTTCATCTTATTAGAGGAATAGTGGAACAGTCGATTTCAGATCGTTTTTTTTTTATTAAAATATCAATCTTCAATAAAAGAGCGTACTCATTATTAAAAGGCCGGCGACGCATTTGTGATACTCCTGGTGTTGCGGCGGCAGCTTTTTGAAATGAAGTGTTAAAGTGCAAGAATTCAGTAGGTACATAAATTATGGGAAAATCTAGTAAATTTTCAAAATGTGACAACACATATTTGGTGGAAGCATGGACGTAATGGAAGGAATGTCAGTGAAGCTAAAATCTTATTTCGATACTTAAAAATGCCTTAGGGGATCAGACAGTGGTTTATAGACATACAGTGGTTGTATTTATATATTATGTGTATAGTTAACTCGTCACAAGAAGCATGTTGCCAAATGTTTTTATTTCTTAAATCCCGTATTCCCAAACAGGTAGGCAGAGCTACAATTAGGGGCATCCACGATTAGTCGAAGGTACTGCTTAGTCTTACAATGTGATAGGGGAAAACCTATCGCCAATGGGCACTTATATAAAGTTCTAACATAAAGTGTTATTCCAGGTTGGTTCTCCGCCTGTGGCTGTCGCGGTGGTGCTCAAGCGACCGCGCGGGGCTCCATTGCGGCACTGTTACGAAGTAGAGCCTTCGCCCTCGTCTCCCCTCGAGCTATCACGGCTTATAGAGCGCGACCAACTTCAGGTATAGAGTATACCAAATTATTATTTTTTACTTCATCGTAATTTGTATAACATACATGCAAAAGCTTGTTGTTTATTTCTCCTTTCACTTCACAACGGAGGAATGTTTTGGTACATATATTTTTGTGTGTGGAGATAGGAGGTTGAAGAGTGACAAAGGATACTTTTTATCCTGACATGATTACATGACTACGGGTTCCCTCAGTATAGCTAAATAAATGAAAAAGCGAGTGTAGCCGCGGTAGACATCTTCTGTCTTATTTGTTAACGAAAATAGACAAAAGTACCCCAAGGGTCAATCTGGTGTCATAGTCCTTACTACACTGTGCTACAGACTATAATATCAACTTAACGTTAGTCTTACTTTAATGTGTCTTTACTATTAAGACTGTATTTACATTAAACATACGTTCAATCTACTATTCTGTTCCATTTTTTATGCTTATTATAAACTTTGTACAATGCGGAAACTATATGGCATTTCTCAAACAAAATTATCAAAAAGAAAGAGAAATAAACTCGTGTTGTTCTTATGTCATGATGTAACTGAGGGATATAGATCTGTACCAACACGGGAAGAATTTTATATATTTCAAACTGTGGTCTAAATTCGGCCACTAGATGACAAATACTAAGAAATACATAGAGTAGCTTGTCCACAGAGAACGGGCGTGTAGGTGCTCAGTATGAACGTGCGGCAGCTCGGCCGGGGACGCCATTGCGATTGGCCGGGGTCTTCGCTGACGGCAGCAAAGCCAAGGCACCGAAGTACGCACAACTCATCGATCCACAAGGAAATGTATGTGATTTTTTTAATTAAACAAGTAATCAGATCTTAGACAGTACACGTCGCCGGCAGACACTGAAAAGTTTTATCGTCAATTGTCTATCTGAGGTTAAGAGTTGAGCCTGTTGTGACCACCATCACCGACAACTTTAACTTCAAAGCTTGAAACAATGGTATTAACTAAACCCTGCGAGTTGTTGTTGGCACCTGCATGTGAATTATTCGACTGCGCTAGGGGATAACCCCAGAAATATAAACTACTAGACTTTTATAGCAGAATGGGGACATTTTTTAAATATTTTTTTGGGACATAAACCAGCGAAAAGGTAAGATAACGAAGAGATAATCGTAGCATATAGACATAATAGATGTTACAGGTGCATGGCTATTCTGTGGCCGAAATTTTAGGCCTAGGCTATCTTCATGATCTCATGTCATTATGGCTGCAGGAACACGTAAAGCAGTGGATCCCTATGTTTGCAAGTCGGTCCACTGAGTACAACACTTTCAACAGTGGTCTAATTGGTTATGACCAGTTCAATCTGTCAGCGAGGCAGATGATATTCAGGATACTCTACATAGTAAAAAAGCAACGTTTAAGTACATAGCCCAATCATAAAATGGTGTAACTGTCATAGTCATAGTCCAATCAACGAACCGTAATCCTTAAGTATAGCCACACGCTGTTTGTATAAAAGTAATGAGGCGTTACACGTAGTACTACCGATGCTATATATCTACGACAATGACAGAACCTATAGACGTAACAATGAGTTAAAAAGACTGTAGTTTTTAAGATGCTTTGTCTTCGAATAATAGTTAAGAATAATATAATTATTTTTGAAATTATTCGACATATTTGTATTTTAGCACTTGCCCTACCATTTTTTTCTATGTTTAAAATTTGTAGATATTCGACATATGTTCATGCTACAAGGTAAATTAACAAAATGCTTATCACTTCCACAACATAACATTCCACAAATAACGTTAACATTTTTTGTTTTCATCAGAATTACTAAGTTATAGATTACATACCAATATATTAGATTTTACATGATAGATTACATACCAATATAAAAGATTATATACCAATTTATATTTGACACTTTCTCCTTTAGTTTTTGCTACCAGATATCGTTAAGCAACTATTTTATTACGTCATGGTTTGTAACTTTTCAGTAATCCGAATACTCTCTTAATATAACCAGCGTTCTGTCCTGAGCTTTGCACGGGTGTAGAGATTGTAATAATTTCCTCATTTTTCAGTTCACGTGAAATCCTTACAGAAAATAGCATACTATTTGCAAAATAATTATTACGAGGAAGCATATAGCGCTGTGCCATTTTTGAAATAATCCTGTAACTTCCAATGGGAATTGGGGTCATCGCATCCCGACACACAATTCCATCAGCATCAACATTTTTTAAACGAAAACTTCTTCTTCTACCACATAAATGATAGTACTTTCATACTGATAATTAAAGCAATTCGTGCAAAATTATTCCTTAATCATTCCAAAATATCAAAAATGCACAACGTTAATATTAAAGCTTTCACTTCTGCCGGCACTCGCGGAGTGCAACCAGTCGTTTTTTTTCATATTAAAAGTGCAAATAAAGGAATTGAATACTCCAAGTTTGAAGAACTACAAATAAATTGTATCAACTTACTTTCAATATAAACAAAGCACGAAACTAAAAAAACACAAAGAAAAGCAATGCGTATTTGTTCTTCACGCAATTGCAATAAAATTAGTTGCATTCAACAATCATCATACTAGATACACATAAGTGCTTAAGAGCCCCCAGCACTTTATTAGTGAACTGGTGTCGATTAATCAAGCCCATCACGAGGAGGCATGTCTACAAACAATGCAAAACAAAAAAGCCACGGTGCTAATACTGGTTTTCGATTATAGATCAACTCGAATGCCTCACTGAAATCCCATTACGCGTTGCTTCGCTCTTGGGATGGTAATTCAGCGCGCTTTCTTCGTTCTTGTAATTAAATTTGTTACGGATACAACACCGGATTAGTTTTACTTGAGTTTTAGTTTAAAAAAACAACCTTAACTGTTTTTTTTTATTCCATTTGTTAATTTTGAACTTTAAGACAATTAAAGCAAACCTTTTTTGTCAGTTCAGAAAAAAATCAGAAAACAGATTATAAATGCTAACACCACAGAGTGTATTTTAAATAGAAAAAAAAACTATTTTGATATTCTCATATATGTTAAAAAAAGTTGAAATATAAAAAAATGATAAGTTGATATCTCTGTTATATTAAAATACTAAAAAAATGTTAAATGCAAAATTTCAGAAAAAAAATTCAACTCGTTTTTTTCCAAAAAATATTGTTGTAATTGCATACAAGTGGTCTGCCCTATCCTCTATTTAACTGGCTTCTCCATTCTCATGTGCTGTCTGTTTATATATATTAAAAAATAGTAGGTATATATAATGGCACTCGCGGTGTTCGCTAACCCTGCTAACTACGACGTGGTAATTCACGATTTTTTAAGATCAGAAATATTTATTTAATTTACAATTTTGACATTTTCAATATTTCATTAGATTTTTAATTGTTTTTGTAAAATTAGATCATTTCTACCATATTTGTTTTCATATTCTGAATATCTCTATTTACCATATTTTTGATACATGTTTTGTTTATGGGTTTATTATTTTGTATTTTATAATAAATTTAACAGTAAGAAACTCTAATAAATATTTAAAAAACTACAGAATAACATTCTGCGGCTCTGCTCATTTGATTTGCATCTATTTATCATGCAATGCAATAATATTGTGTAGAATACTTTTATTACCTAACCACTCAGCCGACATCTTGGAAAGAAATTAAAGAGAAATACGTCCTTACACTCGAAAGAACATTAAGTATTCTTTGTCTATTTTCCTTCGACAACCCATAGTAACGCACAGCAGGATCTCGACAGTAAAGTGCTGACAAATCATCTATACGAGTCGAAAATAAACAAACTAATCCTTATCCCATTGTTATAGAGACTGACTGACGTGCACAAATGCGCTAAGAATTCTATTCTACTACAATTTTATCTTTACCACTTTAAAATGTAAAAACAACTTTATAGCTCCACGATAAGGGTCACAGGAGATGTAAGTGGAGTCCTTTTGTACATTTCTGCAATCTGAGGGCAGTGTCCTCAGTGAACCGTGTTGCTAGGACGTCGGAATAGGGCTGTCACGATTTGCTTTTTTTACTTTTTCCGCGCTTAAATGGAATTATATGGATGTTTAGGATACTCCACCTTGTGAGCTGTTAAATGAGGAATCCTTTTCTTCATTATCGTATTAAAGTGACTTGTAAAGAAAATAAAAGTGGACTTTCAATAACTTTGGAATTCCCTTATAAAAGAAGAAAGCGATTTTATTTGAATTAAAGAAGATTAAGTTTATTTGTTAACGACTAATTTTTGAAGTGAAAACTTCTTTAGCGGCGTTGCGCACTTTTTTTGGAATGGGTGAAAACTACTAAACTTGCGTCAGGACACGTGACCTGATCGAAAATTCGTAAGACGGCGCAGGTGCTTGCGCGAATAAGACAGCGCAGGGCGCTTGTACGAGTTTTCGTGTTGTCATGTTTGTGTACGATAGCGCAATAAATGAATATTGTATTCTACCACATAAATTATAGTACTTTCATACTGATAATTAAAGCAATTCGTGCAAAATTATTCCCTAACCATTCCAAAATATCAAAAATGCACAACGTTAATATTCTAGTTTTCACTTCTGCCGGCACTCCCGGAGTGCAACCCGTCGTTTTTTGTTATTGAATGCATTTTGTAGTTTGGTTCGCTTTACATACCTGCACCAGTGCAGCATTTATTTAGTTAAAGTTTAATTTTTCTTATCTGTTTCTGTACTTAAAACCTTTTCGTAATCTGAACAATTTTAACTTTACGACACTTTAGAGATGATAGTTTTATCATCTGATGATTTAGTGATGATATTTAAATGATGGTTGATGTTAATAACATTGATGTTGATTGTTGGTTGATGTTAATAACATCAACCATCATTTAAATAAAAATTGAATTTAAAACGTAATAAAAATAATAATCTTTGGAGTTAAAAAAATCACCATATGCATAATAAAACTTCCGCCGAGTCTGTCTATCAGGACACAGTAAATGACGCAAAAAAGTTGCTATTCAAAAGAAGGTCTTTGAAGCAATCAATTACTACTAAAATGCGAGAATTCCCTTTAAGCTAATTTCGTATATGCTTCGATGTTTATTTTTTTTTTAAAAAGCAATTGTTACTTACATATAATACATAAGGGAACCATTTTATTTTACCACGTTTTAATGTGCAAATGTATTAATTCAATAGCATAAAAAACGGTTACATTTGTATACAATATTACAATTGTTAATGTTGTTATTCCTGATAAAGTATATGTTAGATCTAAAGCTAAGCCGGACGACTTTTGACTCGCGCTATGTGCGCTCCTAACATGAAATTGCTCATTTTCATTGAAACTTCTGACTTTACGTACAAGTAGGTGGTATATAAAATTTAATAAATTAAATACTTGCAGTGATTGTTATATTCATGTGTAAAACCCGCATTTTTGTGACTGAGTGACTCAATGAGTGATTTTTAGATAAAAAATTCCAACCTACTCGTATCTGTCAGATGAACTAAAAGCTGGATTATCTGTTTCTGCCACTATAATGTCAAATCTTGCCATTATCGTGTTTAGATTTAGAGGTTCTATCTTACAAACTGTCATGAACTTCTAGCCTCTTACTAATATCAAATACGGAGTACTGCAAACCAGTGAGGAGCATGCTTCAATTAATACTGAGATATTTTCCAGTGATAGACTGATGTTGCAACACTTTACATTATTGTTTGTAATTATTTTAGTTTATTTAGTTTTTGGAGTTTACTCCTTAAGAAACGATTTCAGTTATAAGGCCCGGTACGGAAATTTTATGAGGAATAAAATCAAGTGTAACACGAAAAGTTGAGGCGTTACGTAGAAAGAGACAAACATATGTAAATCGTACCACTTCTGTCCTTCAGTATTTTTTTCTCCTTCAGGACTGACGATCTCGCCCGAACAAAAGTCGAGTCGCCACATTCGGCTCCGCCACAGTCGAATTACGTATGACTTTGACATTAGTCGAATAATTTAAAATGCAGTCGACTTGTTATCTATAATATTTTGTAACGTACTTTATGTAAAACGCTTTATAGGAGTAATATAAATAATCCGAATAATTACAGATTTATGTTTGTTTCTCTTATCATTTTAGCAGATGCGTTCATTTACCCTTTTTTTCTATTCGATATATATCATAATCATCGTTCGTAAGGAGTAAACTCCAATCGTGCGTCGTAGCTGACACACACACACCACACACACACACACACACACACACACTTTTTTTTTAATTCGCGTTATTGTAGCTTTTTGCCTTGTGACATTATATCACTATTAAATATTTCCTTTATTTTCAGTATTTATTTCGCCTAATATTTATGTTTTATTTAGCTTACCAAAACATAATTGAAAATGTTTAGGCAACGCGTATCTCTCTTGGTACAGATGTTCCATTTGTTTGCCTCTAATACCAAATACTGTAATGGGAAATCCTGAAAATACTAAGACTTGGCAATTACCCACTAAAGTATTCTCTAAATTTTCAATTTTTATTTTGAGTCTTTTGTTTCTCAATTATTTCAGTTTGTTTTATTAACTTTAGTTTGTAAATGTTTTCTTATTCCTATTTTCACTATAAAAATCGTTATCTTTTCTTTTATGAACTGATGACCCTGACAGTTGACTTCAAGTTATGCTCATCAAAATATTGTTTTGTCATCGACGATCGATACGTGTGCTAAATTTCATCTGACGTCTAAAAGTGAGCAAAAAAGATTGTGGAAGATCCGAGATCTTATTACATTCAGGTTATTGAGTTTATATCAAGTAGAAGACGTAATTCAGGTCACGTTTATATCAATAAAATGATCGTAATCATAAAATTTTACAGTAGCACTATTTAAATTATGCGTTTTGGCTACATTCGTCAAGCTTCGGAAATCCGAATGAATTTTAAAGATATCTATATTATATATAGAGTTGTTATTAGATAATTAATCGTTTCGCTTAAATTTAGATTAGGCCAGCCAATTTAAAAATAAAGGTATAAAGTGTAAAAAGAGTAAAAAGTGTAAAGCATAATTTAATTAGTAGTACTATAACTACTTTTATCTAAAAACTGTTTTTTTTTATTCTGTTATGAAAAACAATATTTTCTTAACTTGTTTTGTTAGTTTTTTAATACTAGCTGTTTACTTCGGATTTCGTCAACATAGAACAGCTACGATTTTCATACAAACTTTCATTCTCTGAGTTGATTTTTGAAAAAATTAGCATGAAATTGAACTCTGATCTTTAATTATATGCTTATCAAATTTCATCTAAATCGGCCAAGCGGCTTAGCCACGAAAACGATAACGTTTTCAGAACAGACTTTCGCCATCGTTGATAAGAGTAAGTAGGTATGGATTAACATAAGATTTTAAACTTAAATCGTCGCGAATTAATAACATTTTTAATTATTTATACAACTAGGCCGAAATATCGACAAATAAAATAAAAAGAGATCGTGAGTATCCCGTATAAATAATTAAAAAGGTATGGATTAAATTTGTAAGCTACAGCATTTTTTAATTTTAGGTTTGATACTCAGTTGCTACTGCAACTGAATTAATGTAATAGACTATAGAGGATGCGAGGATGATATAGAGGTCTTGCCGGAACTAAATTCGGAATGGGACGCAAGAAAGAAATGTTTTAATAGTAGTCGAAATCAGAGTTTTTTTTAAAGGAATACAGTTTTGGAAGCAGAGGCAAAAATAAAATAGACTATCTGCCTTCCTGCCAGGCAGTTCGTAAAAGGCGAACATGGGCTTAAGGTGGTAGAGTTTCGTAGCGACTCGTCCAGATTGTTACCACCGCCTTATTTTGCTTCCAAAACATCAGTGCTGGCCGTTGACGTTTTCCGGCTCGGAGGATAAGATAGCAGATAAACTTACTTTAGCTCGAGGCCTAAGATCTCGGCCTCAGGTCAGGTCACATTATTACCTTTGTTGTCACTAGGCAACGTGAATTTCTTACCATCACGAAATCCGTCTGCTTGTTTGCCTTCCAATATCATAAAAAGACTATTCAGAATATTCTGGATATTTTGTAGAGTCTGAACTGGCTCGCCTCGATTAGTTTGATTGCCTTATCCATATCAGTTACCAAAACGTCAGTGCTAGCTATTGTTGTGTTTCGGTTTGGGCTCAAAGATGATAAATTTAAAATCCTAGACTCAGGTTGGCAACACGGCGTAAAATAGTTAAATACTTATAGGTGCCGTATATTTCTTACCATGAAATATATCTTTTAATGTGCCATCCTAAAATATGAACAAAGTATTTTCATTGGTATGCCAAACATTAGCGGATACCAGCAAATGGTACTAAAATACTGTACCAAATAAGCAATTACTTACCAAAATATGAGGGGAATTTATTAAAATTATATGAAAAGGTATTTTTCACTAGTTTTTCGCTTGGGATACCGACGCTGACTGTGTGTCGGTAGTTGTACAAAAGGTAAGTTCACGTCTAGATTTCAAAGGGATAGGCATAAGTACTATTAGGTCACCTACTAATGGTGAAAACGGCTGCACTCAGAGACGTCAATTAACTTTTAATGAGTTATTAAGTTGACATTTTCCATTCAGAATAATAGATTAAATATTACCACGTCTTTTAAGTATCCACAATGTGATTGATCACAAACCTCTCACCAACCGGGCATGTAGGCAGATATAAATTTTTGGACAACTTTATATTTTATTGAAAAAGTAGTTTTACGCCATACCAGAAGAAGTAGGCAGAGGCACAACCAGGGCACCCACGACTAACCGAAGACAAAAAGTCCCACAATGTTGAAGGCGGCAAGCCTATCACCAACCGGGCACATATCCAATCCCGGCCAACGTTATTTTTATTAAAAAATTTAAAATTCCCTACCCGGGAATCGAACCCCGGACCTCAAGAAGTCACGTCCAACGCCGGACCGCTAAACCACAGAGGCGATTTTCTTACTAAACATTTCGAATACCCTGACCTGGAAAGTCAATCCTGAACCCAGACCACTAAACCGTAGAGATATATACCTAGTAGATATAGATAGATAGGTGGTAATAACAGTAATACATTTTATCTAATACTGACATCCTATGTCATTTCCATCAGGAAAGGCGATAATTTTGCCGATAAAATATATAAAAAGTAAAACGAAATAAAAAGAAGACTTAAAAAATACTCAAAAAAGTTTTAGGCTTCTCAATAAAACAGAAAACTGTATCAAAGTTTAACGGCCCCATAAATATATTTAGTTATAAACTGATGCATAGATGAAATCCAACTCTTATTACCATAGCCTGTGATATTCCGCAACTACCTACTAGTCTAATAAATACGCATGCGCAAAACGATACTAGTCGAGTTTTGTTTATGGTATAATGAACTTAATTATTGTGAGACCGTCCGCGAGGACATTTAACGGCCGGCTGGTATTCTGACGCGCACGACCATAAGACAAATGATAGAAGGATAGTCTAGCACGTTAAGTAACGCTAAACATATTTGTAGAAGCAGTTGCCGGTGCCAGAAATAAATAAAGAGAATTTATGAGAAGAACTCATATATTTCTAAACAATTTAAGCGCAGTGAAACTGGAAAAACATGGACTTCGTTAATAATTATTATGTCATTTAGGCTCACGAAAATCAAATAATAAATAAAATTAATTGTATTTTTTTTTTTCAAATTACCTAGAATTCTATCATCAGATCCAAATTTGGTAGTAGAAAGTTGTGTTAAATTAGTAATAATTGTAGGAATAAGGAAAAAATGGCATCTCGGAAGTATGCCGATGATACAAAAAAATATTTTTAAAATCTGTTCAGTATTGATAGAAAAACGGACTTGTTTGTTGCAAAGAGAAGTTTCGTCATCTATTTAACTCAAATATATTTTGTTTACACACACACATTTCGGGTCAAGTCTCTTGCAGGGTCATCAGAGAGTATCGAGTGCAATGCGTCGCGATTCCCACAGATCTACCAAGTTTTCCCATATTTAAAACACTATGATAGTACCCGAGGGATTTGGAAATGCTAACCTAGGAATCTCTCACAATATAATTGTATATTGATAAGCCAACTATTATAGATATGCCAGTAAGACTATTAAAGTTTTCTTAACCTAACTTTATGGCAGATTTAATTCAATTAATGAAGTAAGTATTTGGTGCTTAGTAGTATCTAGTAATTAGTTACATTTGTAGCGCTCAAGTTACTACTAATATTGATTTAACAGCGTATTAATATAGTAAAAGTTTTAAAAAGCTTGTGATATTCAAGCTTGTATATCAAAACTGTTTTTTAGTTAAAAAGATTATGCATTTTAGTGTTTAGCTACGGTTACTTTACTTATTGTTACTTGATGTTAATATTGGCGTCTCTAAAATTTTGGGCTCTACACCATCTGAGCTGCAAACACTGGTCACAGTTATGGA
>NJDC01000224.1:285707-300986 GCA_002245475.1 Calephelis virginiensis | reverse complement strand
GGTGAGTCGCTGCGAAACTCTACCACCTAGTCAGATGTCACGGTGCTAGTGACGGCAAGCCTATGGTCACCTTCTACGAGCTGCCTGGCACAGGAAAGCAGATGGTCTATTCTACAAAGGAGCCCGGACCAACACGGGGAAAATATATTAAAAAAAGGTGCAGGCTTTATCATGACCGCTATCCACACTTAATCTCTGAACCTATTGTTATGAAATTTGACTGGTAAGTACTTAATGATCTGAGGACGGTTATAGGACATCTGCTCACTAAAGGTGGGAGTGGGGTAAAAGTCAGTGTAAATTGGGCTACAATACATAAACGCGTAATCCCATTTTATTTATTCGTTTTGTGATTTGAAATATGTTCTTTACAGATCGTTCCTTATTTTATTTCAATTCAGATATTACACTCAAAACAACATTCAGTATAAAGTTATCAAATAACTTAAATTGCGGAATGTAGAGACACATTTAAACGTACAGGTCATCTTATGCATGAATGAATGATTTATGTATAAATGTTAATGGAAATATTTATACATTTTATTATACACCAACATTTGCCTGCAAAAAATAAACTTATAATATTTAACTTAAGGTACACAAAGTAAGCAGAGAGTATAAGTTCCAAGTGAAAGAAGTTCGCCGGGCCGGCTGGTAGCTATCATAGGAAGTCAAACAAGATGTTACCTTGTTATAAAAATACGCGTCGCCTAAACACCAAGAACGTTAAAGATACATTGTCAAACTAAGGTGAAAAATTAAGCCTTAGGTCTGTCATAAGTTAACCGTTTTCCCCATTTTCCAAACTGGAACATGACAATGGCGAGAACGGATGCTATAAGCGAAAAGAAGGAGTAGTGAAACAAATCCGGGCAAGTCAATTCAGAACTCTACCAGCCGCTTACTATTCCACCTGTGGGTGGTGGGTTCATTACAACCCAATGCCATTAAGTTTTGATTCAATAGCAAAAGTATGGTCGCTCATTACATTAAATTCATGTGCATAAAAAGATCGCCGATGGTCACCGTTCGACGAAAACTTTTGGGGTCGCAGGTTCCGTTATTATGATTGTCTTTTTTGGTTGTCCGACATTGCGTTCAGTAGCAACTAGTTGAAAATCGTAATTGTGGTCGTATTGAAGTCTTATAATATAATTATACATACATATATTCACGCCAAGTCCCTTACAGGGTAGGCAGAGAGTATCGAGTGCCAGACCTCACGATCCTGCCAAGCTTGTCCTTCACGTTCATTATTACCCTTTTCATACAAACACGCCGGTTTCGGAGACTCTTGACACCACCCTCTGATAATATCCGATTGATCTGATCGTAGAATGTCAACCTTGAGACTAAGCTACATAGTACATTGTTACTAGTACTGTGACCACCTATAAGTTTTGCTACAACGGTGTTCCAGATTGATATTAATTATCCTTATTTTTCAAACCAGAAAATTACTAGCTACATCTTCAATTGTTTATGAATTCAAGGCATGACGTACGTTCAGGAAAAACAAAATAGTTTGCAGCTTTGCAAAAAAAGGTACTAGGGTAGCAACAAAGTAAGAAGTTATGTCGCGTGAGTCAAGTCCTTTCAAGTGAAGCAAAGTACGCATTATCATACATACACGTCTCTATATAATAATGGCTTCATCAGGTGACAATGGTTGGTATGCAGGCTCACAACAATAACTTATTACGTGATGGTGAATGTATTAGGCGAGCATAACCTGAGAGTTAGGACGACCGCACACGTGACTGGAGTTCATACATCAAGTTATTAAAAATACGAGCCGACCCGGCGAACTTCGTATCGTTTGCCATTAACAGTTACTAACAGTTTGAATGAAATAAAATAAAGTGTTTTTTTTCCATTTTTTCCGCAATTTTCCCGTTGTTTCTCTTCGTATAAAACTTTTGACAATAACCAATACAAAAAAAAGACATCCGTTTAGGCGTGATGCGATGACCACGCGAAAAGGGGTTTACTTTTATTTATGGAGAGGTTGAAATGAGTATATTGTATTTCTATAATAAATAATAAAAAAACTTGAGTAAATAAAAAGTAAATAATAAGTAAAAAGTACACAAATTCAGCAAATGGTACGCTTGTGTTGTGGATCAACGGTACTTGTTCACGGAAATATTTAGTTAGACAAAGTAATAAATGTTATAAACAAATTTGTCTGACATACGACTTCAATATTCATCGCCTACTTTCCGCTTCAGAAATCAAACCCGCACCTTGTTGTGAGTTAGACGTGTATGCTACACAGTCGGCCAACGAGGCAGTAAAATCATGAAAATATTTCAATGTTTTTCAATTATGAGCTTGCACAAACCTAGCTAGTAAGCTCCAGCTGTGAAAATCCACAATTCAAATAGCACATTATTTTCGAAGAAAGTACATAAATTTCGCACATATTATTACAAAGACTAGCTATTTGTTGTCCTCTTTCCTATTTTTGGATTATAAAAGGTAAACAACACACATCTTTCCTATAACCCTAAAGGATTTAAACATATTTTTCTTTATTTCGCCCACTTTGTTTCCAATACAAAATATTTTTTTTAAACTTTAATTTACATAAATAAATAATTGTGGATACAAAGGCAAACTTAATGCTACGTTCATTATACAAGTCATACTTTTTTTGCTTTATTTCCTGTCTGACAGAGATACGTACAAGTGTGTATTTGTACATAGCTGAAAAAAAAAACAAAAGTAAACCAATAGATGCATACGAGTAATTGATAATGTGTATTTCATATTTGTTTCTTACACATCATGTAAATATGGCGTACATACATAATCTTTACACCAAGTTCTTTGCAAATTAGGTAGATTTATCATAACACAAAATATATTTTATCTACTTATAAAATATTATGTTTAAAAATAATTTAACACATATTACAACTACAAAACGTAAATACATATTATAGTGTTGCAACGTTTGGCTTTTACAATCAACTTGATTTTATTTTTGCGGTATTTTTTTAGTTTTCGTAAGAAAGAAAGAAAGAAAATATATTTATTTGCGGAATATGCGTGTTGAAGTTGTTACACAATTATTTAAGCTTTCCAACATATTCTACCACATTATGGTGTGCAAATATTTTAATATTTTTAAAAATGATTATTTCATAATATACACAATGTTTTAATATTCATACAACCAATAGTTTTATTCTTATTACAATTTGAACTTAGAATCAATTTTAAAATGTTAATAAATTTAACCCCGTCTACCTTAAACTACCACCGTTTCCAAACCTAGCCCGTCGGGAGAAGAAACGGCGAAACAAACTCCCCTGGCAGCCAGTAGTCTAACTTATCGTCCTTGTAGTACCATCGTTTCCAAACATAGCCCGCTTTCTGAAATTATAATTTTTTTATTATTATTACCATTTTTTATTATAACATCTTATTTTCTAAGTCTACACATTTAAAATAAAAAAATATATTAAAAATATAAACATAAAAAATAGTATCCCAAAGACGGTGGTCTTACAACTAAACCGTCACTGGTCAGGGAGACAGACTGAGGAATCTCCGCACAAGGCTTGCATGAATGCAACTGATTAACATGCTCTTATACACTTCTTTTGAACTCCAAAGATTTTAATTAGTTCTACAGAATTTCCCTAAATAGGAATACCATATTGCAAAACGGAAGAAATTATTTTTCTTTTTAATAAAATTATTGACTGATACATAGAATACGAATACATAATTCGCTGAAATTGAAGTTTTAATTTCTTGTATTATTTTCAATAGATCTGCTTATTAATAATTAAAATTTATTTAATAGTTGTTTGTTTTGTTTATGGGCCAAAAAAATATTGGAGAAAAAAGTAAAAATGATCTCTTAATAACCCAGTTTGCATAAACTTACAGGAGCTCTTCGTGCCAATCAACACAAAAGGTGAACTCTACGAGGTGTGCCCCGAGGAGTTATCGCCAACAGAATGGGAAGATGCCCCAACTTCGAGTCCGGTACCCACAGAGATAGCCTCGAGGGCCCATCGCCTGCCGCACCTGCTGAGCTTGTGGAGACTGCCGACGCGGGTTCGATTACTGGCTGGAACAGTACCCATTGAGATGGCGCATGATGTTGGAGGTAAGATTCAACATAACATTCTCGTTCTAGAATAGTATGTTGTGTGATCATCACAGATATTTCTGGATACTAGGTACTCATCATAAAAAATAGTTTTATTTGGCATGTTGGCTCGAACCACTAACATCTTTGCAATGTATACAAGGCGTGTATACAATCGCAAATGCTCCAAATATACTTTTTAATTAAAAAAGGTGTCTTCACGCTCATATCCCCGAAATGTTAGCCAGAGGCAGACAACGAAGGCACCCACGACTAGCCGAAGGCACTAAGTCCCACAATGTGATAGGTGGCAAGCCTATCGCCAACTGGACACATATCCAATCCCGAGCAACATTTTCATTATCATTAGAAAATTGGAAAAACCCGATTTTCTTTTTGTTGCCCGACCCGGGAATCGAACCTGGGACCGCATGCAGTCAATTCCAACAACTGAACCGCTAGACCACAGATGCGATGCTTTTTAGTAATAAGATGTAGTTATATTAAATTGTTTGATGTATTTGGACATTAACTGATAGAGTCCAAATGAGAAATCGCTACTTATATTAGGTATCAAGGCGAATGTAAGTTTGCTTTTCACATGTTCACGCGGAAACTGCACACCCAATCGTCATTAAAATTCGCATACATATTCTTGGAGGTGTAACCAATCATCATAAAACCTTATACATATATTCTTGGAGGTATTAAAAGTAACAGAATAAGTAACAAAATAAGTAAATAGAATACTTTTTTATGACTTAAACTCGAGTGAAGCGTGGTTAAACGATAGTATGAGTTATAATTTGTTAACCCCAAACCTTTTTTACCTTGGAGTTTATCAAACTAGCTTGTACAGAAATATAATTTTATTCGTTAAAGTAACATATTGGCCAAATCGTAAGCTGTCATAATCAGAATTAAAAGGCCACTGAACTACTTACTCAATAAACTTATTATGGATAAAAAACGCGTAAGCCTCCTGTAATTATTTACTGTACTTAAAGTATTTAATACTATTTAGATTAAATACTTTGTCGTCAAGTATCATAATCTTCTTATCCTTTATATAGCAACCCCGATCATTTTTCCCTGAGATGCTACAAAGAGCTGGCTTGATATCATAATTGACACAAGTAATTTGCCGATACGAACGATAATACCGATAATAATCGCAATAGCTCTCGCTGCGTCGAGAAGCCTATAAATAAAACTAGAATTACCAGTGTTGGCTCTTGGTCTATTTTTAGATATGGTTAAATTTCATCCTTTGTTTATTCCTTTACATAATTATAAAATTTACCATCACTGAAAATTTTTGTAATACATAATTTCTACGATGGGTGTTTCTTTTTATTTATATATTTTTGCGACTTCTGCGTGTCTTTTTGGTTTTTCATTAATCATTATACTTTAAGTCATTCCTATTATTTTTTATGTTGTTATTGCAACAAAGCGGCCAATTGCGTCTTAAAATCGACTATTGTTAATTTTTGTGTAGCAAACTACATGTTTTCCATTGACAAAATCTACCAGCTAGATACTTAAACAGCTTTTAATCGTTTGTATGTCGGAACGCGGATCCACGCAATGTAGTTATACTGCCGCGTTATAGTCGCGGCATACCAAAGGTTAATTTAAGATTTGTGTTGATTGATCTCATATCTAGCAGTAAATTGACTACAATTATCTACTTAAAATCGAATGGACTTTATCAATGAATTATAGCCAATATTTCTACTTTTGAAATTTAATTTAAGTTTTTCTTGTTTCAGATGATCTTCTATTACGAGCTGCCACTACAGAACCCGTCTTGGTGATGTGTACACTCCCAGAGTACAGTTCCTTACCTTCAAGTCCAACGAAGCAAATAGATCCTAGATACCACGCAAAAGAATCCCTGCAACTCCTACCCTTAAATAGTAGTGTTAAAATACGCCGCACTCAACTGGGCTTCGACAGCGAAAAACGAATGTTCCTCTCCGCGCGCCTCCAGAAAGCTCTTACCTTCTGTCAATTAAATGTTGACAACTGGATCAGGCAGATTTCTTACGCAAATTCTACTGTCATCAACAAAGCGAAAACAGCTGAAGACCTGATAAAAGAAGACCACGAACCTGTGAAATTTGAAAAAGAAAAGAAATTCACACTCCAAGGGCTAAAGATTGATCCTTCGCGATTGTTTGGTAAAAGTGAGAAAGTGTTAAAGGATATTCCTGATGAAACAGAAGGTTCTATTATATTTTTAAGTAAAAACGAACTCGAACATATGAATTACGATGTTTACAGCGACGATGGAAAAGAAGAAAAAAACGAAGATAAAGTTGATCAGGAACAGTTCTCTAATGACAAAATGCAAGTTTTTAGAGAAGATTCAAGCCAAAAGAAGAGCAAGTGGTTTAAAAACTTAAAACTTTTAAAGAGCACTGAGAAGCTAAATGAAAAAATTTCTGCAATCGAAATTAGTGAAAAATACAAAGATGTTAAAGATCCGTTTGATCCACTTGGTGAAAAACACAGTTCCATTGAACGCTATCAGGATATGGCAAAACTTATTGAAGACCGGTTTGGCGCTTTAAGAAAAAATGATGGAACGGCAGAAAAGAGTCATTCTTATAAAAGCCTAACGACTTCTTCATCAGAAATGGGCACAAGTCAATGTAGTTCCAGCCATAAAAAGCCGGTATTAACTAAATCAGTATCTGTTCAAACTGGGATGCCTGACAGCTCATGTACTGAAGAAGAGGATAGTGGTATAAATATGAAGCATGACCGCAAGAATTTAAGTGTTGATCAAATAAATTATTGTGGGTCAATGGAAAGTAATTCAAGTTCGGGTAGAAAGTTAAAATCCCTTGATGAAAATATGCTTAAAAAAACGGTTGCGACAAAGTCATCAACAAACCTAGAAAGGAGGCAACGAGTCCAACCAGATTTAATACCTGAAAAAGCTATAGCTAAATCAGAGTCATATAATCAAATACAAAGCTGTGAAGATATAAATATGTTTGGAGCTAGTTCTCTTTACAATGACAGTGATTTTGAAATTAATTATAAGCAACATTCTTTTATAACTGAAAAATTATGTTCCGAATTTCATGTTAAGACTAAAAGAGTTCTTAGTAAGTCGACGTCAAATTTATTACATTCCAAAAAGTTAAGTGAGAAAAAAGAAGGAAGTAATAGCAATAGCATGCCAACAAAAACAGAACGTTCGAACGATAGCGAAAAACTAGTCAACTTCAGAAAAAAAATTGAAAAACCTAGAGCACCAACACCTAGATCAGAAATAGATGATGAAATTAACGTAGTCGATATATCTGAAGAAGAACCTCAAATACAAAAGAAACTTCGAAGATCCATTTCTTCTATTCAAAAACGCAAATTGCCAGTTATTGAAGATTTGCCATACGGTCAAGTTGCCGATGCAGTAAGAGATGAAGAGGAAAAAATAGACACAGACTCAAGCTGTGATAATATTTACGCAGAAATATGTACACCAAATGGTAATAGAACAAGTGATGAAGATAATTACGATTGTAATGTAGACGTGATTGCAACGGACCCTGTAATATGTAATGTTAAAAAGGAAATTATTAGTCGGAACGACGAAAGAGCAAGACAGATTTTAAACCAAGAAAATTCATTTAGACATATCGAAGTTGTAGTAATAGAAAAAACAACTGACTTTGAGTTAGAAAATTCAAGCCTTGCTTCGAGCGAGTGTGATGAAATGGGAAGTAAAAATGATGTTTCTATAGCAATGGATTCTTGGGAACGTGATAAAGTAACAACTAATATAGAACCAAAAATCCATGCTATTAGATTAGAAATAACTAGTAATATGGACGATTATCCTGCAGAAAGTCAGAGTATAGATGAAACAGAAGTCCGTAGTAAAGATAGCTCATTAACCTTTAGAAATAGTATACATTTAAATGGTACATATCCCAACGAGGCCATCTATGACACTCTTAAATAAATAAGTTGTTTATATATTAAATATGTTACAGTCAATGTCATAATATAATTTACCGAACAATGCTGGAACTGTAGAAAAAAAATACATACTCAAAAATAAATTTTGTTAGTGTTCGCAAGGACGGCTTTCCATAAAATTAATAGATATAGGAATCAATTTTGTTTTGTTATATCAATAATGTCAAGAAACACTTGACTTTCGCTTTCAAGCCGGTTTAAGTTGTGACAACTTAAGACAAAGGAGATGGGCTGATTGACCATTTTCCGTTGATCACACACTTGAAAACAAAAGCTTTGACTATTATTGTCTTTATTCGGTGCTAAAATGACATTAACTGCAAAACGACTCAGTCGCTCAAAGTTCTCTCTTTATCTCAAACCACTTTTTTTATTTGGACGCAATATTTTTATAGACGATTAAAGAAAGAAAAAGCTTGTTTTTTCTTCTTTTTTCATTTTTGTCATTTTTATAATTTCAATAATAACAAGGCTAAAGAACGACTTTTTGAAACAAAAAAGTCATTCGTTTAGATGTCTATGATTATGGAATTATTTATTTTGAAAAAATAAAAAAATAAGCTTTGATCACATATTCACACATTCCGTTTTAAAAAATATTGTGATATTTTTTTATCTTTAAATTTTATCAATGTTCCAGCATAGTATCATAGTAATACAAGACACCTACTCCTTGCTCTCTATTAAAAATAAATTCGTAGACAATTATTAATAGGAATAATTTGGATCATAAAAGTAAATAAATTTCCTCACTCTTCAGACTCCTATGTCAAATAAAAATCATCAATTAAATGATGTTACGATCAGTCGATGAGTTTTCAAATATGGAAAGTAGTTTTCTTATTATTTGATTTTATGACATTGAATAAATACCCCTTTATTTATACATCTCCGAACATTGTATCCACAAATTTAATTTTACTCTGAATTTTCAGAGTCCTTGTCTCATTACATTGACTGTATCATAATTTGTCAAATAATGGTGGCAATTCTGCTAAGCACTAACTAAACATATTTAAAAAGTAGGTAGGCTATCTTTTTCTAATAATACAAATTACAAACACGAAAACGATGGAACATTTTAGACATGTCAGTCTTGTGACGCTTTCCGAGGAACAATGTCGTGTACTAGCTAATCTGACAGTACTGAACATGTTTTGTCTCTTTCTTTTATTTTCGTTGAAAGAAGATAGCGATAACCTAAAGTTGCTTAGTTTAGTGCCCTGCAAAATTACCACTAATGTCGTTGCACTAGTATCACAAAGTTAGTCATAATAAAATGTATACCGATGCTCACAGATTGCTTTACCAATAGGCTAGATATTTTTGTGTCATATTATCAAAGATAAACAGTTTACTATAACATTTATTGTTAAGATTTTCTTGCTTCAGAATTTATCAAATTGACGATAAAACCTAGAAGCTGTCAAAAATCTAAAAAAAATATAAGGCGCCAAAATATAATCGCCAAGTTATATTTAAAGATATTAAAGAAATTATAAAATTAGAAATACATTTACAGACACGTCAGATCAGAGTGCCTCACAAGATAACAATTTACTTAAGTACTTACTTAATATTGTATTAAAAAGAGGGGAGAAATAAACAATAATCTATTAGAGATTTTTGGCTTTGCTTTATTGTGATTATTATTATTTACGCGTATTTACGTATTCAAAACAACATTTTTCCGATTGAGTAAGTTGTTCAGGTATGAAAAAATATGTATTCGCCACTTTCACCGTGACTACGTAGCACTCATATTTAAAGCAAGAAAATTCTTAACAATACGTACGAAACATATGTGCTAAAAAGGTTGTGTATTTGGTTCTATACGCTAGATTGCTTTTTATTTACATTTTGAAGATTTTACTTTACATTTAAGATCTATAATGGTGCTTCTTGAAGGTGCTAAATGTTGGGAAACAACTTACAGATGTCGATGCCGAGGTATCGCCACGCATACTTGCAACAGTGTGGAAACTAACCGAGTCGATGAAATACTCATGTTTCTTTTTTGTTGTTGTTGTCTTGTTTTTCATTAACCGAATTGCGAAAACTACGTAGTTTACAAATAATATAAGTAGGTAATCTCATGGCGTTGGTTAGTAATCCCAACAAAAGACACTTTTAGCATTTTTTAAAAGATAGCCGAAACAAATAACACGATCATTCGTCTTGACAGGTACAGACGCTACTTTAGTACCGCGAAAACCGCTTACTGGTCTCGTCGATGCGTCTGTTTGTGTGTCGCTGCTCGTATCGAGCGTATGTAGGTAGTTTCCACGCTGTTTCATATTTGTTCTGTGAAGCTTTATTAGTAAATAAACTCTTGCATCTAGAATTAACAATAAGGTCAACAATGTATCTACCTATTTCTCTTGCCGCTCCGGAATAAGAAAATCATGAGGAAACGTTCGGAATGGAAGCTTCCGCACTGCACTACCACTACTTTAACTATCATAAAATAAGAAGTCTGTCGACATGAGTATTCAGTGACGAGATGATTCTAGTTAAGTTTGAAACGATAGATCATTTGCCTCATGCAAATAGTGACCTCTATCTACCTAGTTACTGCTATAAAGAAATATAAGATTTTAAAATTCTGCGATGTAATTGGTCATTTTGTTCAAATAAAATTAATATTGTACATTTGGAATTATTGATCAATATTTTTAAACGCATATTCCTTTTTTGCTTTAGCTATACCCCATGAATTATTTTAACTACTAATTTAGTAAATGTACATATTTAAAGAACGTATGTCAAATTTCAGAAAGTTTGAGATTTTGGTACGCTATAATTTGAGATAATTGAGACTGGTGTTTTAATGTTTTTCACTTTTCTGGTTAACTTTAAAACTAAATATTTGAATCCAAGTCTTATTATTTTGTTATCAGTGCTTGTTTTTGTTCAATATATTGATAAAGCGGCATTTGTTTCTTATTTTGAATTAAAACAGTGGCAAGAGTTTTTATAAATTGAAATGTACCTTTACATATCGGTTCTACTTCTGGTTTATCTGTAACCTGCCTTATCAGCAATATTGATGTACAAATCCAAAATATAATTGCATCACAAAGCACCTATAGCTACCTGATGTCAAAAATTATTATAAGTTTAAGGCTTTAAATAACTTTCTTTTGAAAACTGTTTGGCCTGGTTCACATATCAGAAGATATTGTAAATGATTTGTATTATATAGTTATTAATATTGTACCTATAGTTAAAATTTATTATAGATTGACGCTGTCAAAACTGAATGTAATATTATACTTTAGTGTTTATAAGACACAAATAAATGATTAAGAAAAAAATGTTTCGTTTTTAAGTTAATTATAGCACTTTTCCCGTTTTAAATGGACACGAGAGCCTACAGGGGCCCTATTCTAACACGGACTATTATTTGGTTATTTGTCGGTTTAGGGGTCTGTTTATGAAGTGGAGGCATTGGTGAGTACGTGTTTCATTTGGAGGGCTAGAAGGCATTAAGAGTGAAAAGTTACAAGACCCGAGTTTAGGATTCTTGTATGAGAGTCAAGTCCTAGACAGGCTGGATAGTGTTTGCAGGCCGGACTTACAAGTGGATGACTGTTCGGATGTTTTGAAAGGTGGTATGTGCATGTCGCGAAAGAGGTATATGGGAGTGCAAAGATGTACAAGTCTATGAATGGTGACGCACGGTGAGATGAGGAGGTAAAAGCCTCCGTTGAAAGAAAGAAAAAAGCCTGGTTAGAATACGTTTTATGTTTGCAATCGAATGACAGTAAAGAAATGTACCACTGTTGTAAGAATATCACCAAACACTTAGTGAAAGTGAAAGTATAAATCTAGAAGAGAGGTTGGCTAACTGCTGTGATATGAACACCAAACTCTTTCAGAGGGAGGTAAAGAAGTCTCGAAGTTGTTGATCTGCCTCTAGAATGAAAATTAATCTAAAATGAATAGACTAAAGTGAGTGGTGGTTGTGATTGCAAGCACGGATGACGTTTTAAAACATTGGAGTGAGTTTTATGTATGCCTAGGATGCTACCTCTGGATCTGAGTACTCAAATGACTCAGAAATAGCGAAGGTATTGTGATGAATAAATTTGAGTGGGCGATCAGAAGTCTGAAATATGGTAAGGCTGAGGGACTATATGTGGATACCACTGAGGGACTGAGACGACCAAGCTTGGTGGTCCTGCCGTCTGCGACTCTTTGGGTCCTTTGCAACAAATGTAAGAGGATCGGCGTAGTGCAAGAAAACTGGCGGCGTGCAGTCATCGGACCATTGTGTTAAGGCAAGTTTTCACGCATGGAATGCACCAGTTACAGAGCCATCAGTTTAGTAAATTTTAATTTATTTTAAAAATTAAAATAGTTGAAAGGAGGCTGCAAGGGATGTCGGATGGGATATTGTGGGAGAGTTAAGGTGGTTTCATGTCTGAAAGAGGATGTATGAACCAGGTGTTTTCGCTTCGCAACATCATAGAGAACCATCTGTACGTGTGTACATTTGTGCGGGTGGATGGCAACATCGCCTTGGATTGATGTCAACATTGGCGTCAAGCAGTGTTGTGTGTTGTCAGCCCGCTTGTTTATTTTGTATTTGGCCAAACGTCTTCATAGGTTTAGGTCAATGGATGTGGGAATGCGTATGGGTGACCAAGTGGTGAACTGCCTACTTTATGCAGATGTACAGTACTTCTGGGCTCTACAAACACTGGTCACAGTTATGGAATGTGATTGCAAGGAAAGCGGCTTACATTTGATTGCAATGAAAACAAAAGTTATGGTGTTTGAAAGAGACGCAACAACGGATATGAGAGTTTTAGTTGATGTAGTGCTAGGATAAGTGAATGATTTTTATATCGTGGTATTTTTTTGTAGGGGTGTAAGGTTCACCGCGGATGTAGAAAGGAAAGTGTGGGCGGGAATAGTGTGAATGAAGCGCTGGGTAAGCTATTTTAAACCAAGGTATTGAGTCAAAGTCGCATTAGCATAATTTAGTGCTTATCCCAACGTTGTTGTATGACAGTTGGGTATTTCAAAAAAAAGCACTCTGATGCTTTTGGATACTGTAGTCAAAATATGAGCTTTATGGAAAGTCTGTGGTGTAACACTCGCTTACCGCATTCGTAACAGTAGGATCCGAAAAAGAAAGTTTTATGTTATATGGAGTTAAAATGAGAAAGGGCATACTCCGCTGGTTTGGATATGTAGAAATAACGACAAATGAAATATTGACAAAGCAAATACACAATGCGAGTGTGGATGGATATAGGTATCCAGGGAGATCTAGATTGACATTACACGAACAAATCGCTCGGTTGGTATCCGAAGGTGGTGCCAATAATCTCCGAAAACGGCGTGTTTATATGACAAGGAACCAAGCCAGGCAGGTTTGCCAGATTAGGTCAGTCGTGAGGTTTGGTACTTGATACTCTCTGCCTTCCCAGTAAGGGACTTGACTTGATGATATGTAGGTATGTATGTACTTTTTCCGAGCTTCAAATTGGAAACATTTTTATGTCGGTAGGTAGGTACCTACTTAATGTGCCCGTAACCAAATCAACACACCACTAAAAAGTAATTAAAAGTGGTTAGTTGCTGTAGCTCATGGATAAGCAGTAGGTTGTAGCTAGATATCTAACCACTAAATCATACTCAGACGATTTTACTACTTACAACAAAATAAGCAAATACAAATATAAAAGTATTCGGAATACCCGTAGGCCGTACCTACCTACCATAGATACCTAAGCGCCATAACTTTTTTTATTGAATCAGGCGTTACTTTGTGGAAATTCATTATAACAGATGTAAAAGAAGCCTTTATTTTGCTAATTCCGCGTAAACAGTATAACTGTTGTGGCAAATATCCTCCAAATGACACGGAATCTTAAGAGCTTCTTCACTGAGCTCTCATATCAATAAAACAAACGGCATTAACTACCAGCGTTAATAATTGTGTTCAAACTAGCCAACATTCATCTTGGGCGACTGAGTTATGAATTAAGTAAAAAGAAAAAAATATTGATTTGTTCACCTGGGGCAGTGGCTCTCACTCCTCATTACCTAGATTGGTTGGTACCATTTCCTTTCCTATTCCTGTCGCTATAACGTCACTTTTCTTCGCTATCGTGTTCCTGCTGGAAGGTAGAGTAGCCAGTACCTACCAGACACTACCTATAGTATTTAACCCCTATGGTAAATGCAGGCGAGCGCGTTACAATCTGCGTGTTAGCTATCTTATGACGTTAAAAGTATTGGAAACGATGAAGTAAAAGTAATAGAATAAATTTAAATGTAAAATATTTTTTTACTATATACCTAAGCGGTTGAATTTTCATCCATTCAATATTTTTTTCAGTTTGGTAAATTACAAAAAGAGTGATTTCATGCCCATATCCCCGAAGAGTAGGCAGTGGCACAATAATCAGTATCTTTTTAGTGATGTTTACAGGGTAAAGTGCACAGACTAATAAGAAAACTATGCGTTCAGACCGCCATCTGGGGAACATTGGCGTTCAACCGTATGCTAGAATTGAACCTGACATCTAACATTTGTATTTCTTTTTTTTCATTGCAAGTAAGCTGAAGAAGCTGACAAGTTATCTATACAGCCAAGTTTTAAAATGAAAAATGCAGGCAGGCTATTCCTCGTTATTAATAATTTCAATGTGACTTTTATAATAAAGAATCAATGATTTTATTCACATTTTATTTATTTTCTGTCAAAGACATTTCAATAATGCAATACATAATTGTAAATGTAACATGATGCCTAGCACAATGCTGCTGCTACCGAGTTGCTCTGCACACCCGAGTTTTCCATGACCTGAAAATAATATTAAATTAACTAACGCTCTTTGAGCAAGTCAAAATTGAGACATTGGAGGACTTAGTATCTTCCGCTGAGTTTCACCATCGAGCATTGCGTCAAAATTAAAAGATTTGTGTGTGCACATCATATTGATATTTAGCACCTTGTAATTCTGAAGACATTTCTTATTACCTACTACACTTTCGTTGAATCAGTTTTAACGGTATTATTACCTAATACATTCGAAACCTGGGATTTTACAACAAAAGAGCGTAGTTATTGCTTGCGGTCGGTAACACGTCTCTGGGATCTCTTGCACGACTAACTGAAGATCTAAGTCTCACAATGTAACCGGGCACAT
>NJDC01000224.1:273632-285393 GCA_002245475.1 Calephelis virginiensis | reverse complement strand
CGACAGAGTACGAGTGCAAGTTTTAAGTACGTACTATGCACAACAATTAAACAAAACTTATACATACCAACTTATCATTTAAGTATCAACAATTTTATTGATGCGGTAGTGAACGGGCAGGGCATACGAATGATCAAGGTCATGTTTTCTTGAAGTGAAGTAGCCGCCCCATCATCTAAAAACATATAAGTCTTTTAACTAAATAATAATAATAAATCTGTTTGCAACATTTGCAAACTCCCACGGGGAGGGAAGAATAGGTATGTAGAAATAAAGCTAAGTAAGTAATGTAAGAAATCGATTTTTGTCTATGTCCATGTTTAGTTATGTACATGTAATAGTTGTGCTTCTACAATAGTAGCTTTTAAATGTAGTTACCTGTTTCTTGTGATTCAACGGTAGAAGTCTGATGCCCAGACCAAATTTTCAGGTTTGTACCAAACTATTGCACAAGGTTATAAAGCACAATTTATATGTGCAGGTAATAAAATACTTAACAAAACGAGAACATTATGTTTTCGTAGATTTAAAGAGGCGAATTAAATCAAGACATAATTTTTTCTCACAACAAAACGGATTTAAGTAATTTGAAAATTTAACAATTTTCATTTTGACTTATGCGTCAATCAAAATTTAACAAATCTTGACATTTAGATGAACTCTTTAGATTTTTTATTTGTACTTTTTGGTTTACAATGACAGCTTACGTCGCGTGGAAAAATAGCAGTCACCTATACGGTTGAATTTTTTTAAATTTACATTATATGGCGTGATAAAAATTTACATTACATAGCTGTCAAATGACGCGTTTTATATTTGCTATCTCCTGTGGCCAACAGAAATGAAGATAACAAATACAAAACGCGTCATTTGACAGCTAGGTATTTCATGTACACTTTAAACAAAACTTTACCCAGTGATCATCACCAAAAAGATACTAAAAAGCCCCGCTAAACAGAATGGCTGACCATTTTTAATGTGAATAACATTTAAAGTCTTTACGGTTCGGATGAGGACTCCAAATATTTATTTTTTCTACAATTAAGAGGTTCCGCACGACGCCCGATCCGAACCCGTGAAAGTTTTGACCGTAGCAGCCGTAGAACTATTTCTATGTCCGTCGTCCGATTTGTTTCCGTCATTCTGGAATCTCCATTCCGGAGATTTTTGACGGACTCAAGTAGCCATAGTATTTTTTTTTTATTTTTTATTTGTATAAACGCTCGCGCACTGCGTCCGACTTAAAGCTGAGCTGCGTACGAGCAGAGAGGCAGCAGGGTGTGGATGACGTGTAATGTAAATCCAGTGTATTTAGTGTTAGTCAAAGAGTAAACTAAGTGTCCATAAAGGAATAGGTTGCTCGTTGCCGGTTGCAGAAACCTATAGAAACTGCCACTATCTGGCGACTGTATAAATAAAATAAATAAGTAGACAAACTAAGACGGATAAATTTTTGTTGTATTTTTAGGTTACGCGCGCACTGACGACTTGGCTATCACTTTATAGATACTGAATGATACTTAAAATTTATCTTATACAAGTGGTATTCAAATACGAATGTACCTACTATCCTGACGATCCTTAAATTTTTCTTTCGTTCTGGCGAAACACTGCGTTGTCAATGTAGAATGCTCCTTTAATCGTCGATCTTGCAAAAGCGGGTGCCCCCCCAAATCTTTACGTCTTCTTGTGTCTGTGAAAGTACTCACGATCAATGACGTGAGCACTGCTGAGGTTCCGTATAAAATAATGTAAATCGATACGAATTTTCACGGGTTTGGATCGGACTGGTGCGTAAGCATTATCCGAATTCTGTCAGTTTTCTAGACCAATATTTTCACGGGTTAGAATCGGATTCGAATCGGACGTAGTGCAGATCCGCTCTAATTACTTATTTTTAGTCAGATATTGCGTTATTTCACCCATTTTCCAGTTATTACTGAATCATACTCGTACTCAACAGAGGTGCCTACCAACTATGCCCTCGCTGTCGTGACCTATCGTTAAATGAATCAAATGACTATTAATTGATACAGGATACATACGGATACATAATTCGTACTCATTTTTTAAGTATTGCTGTCAGTGGCATAGCTATAGGCGTTATTGCTGATTGTAGGAAGTCAACGGATCGGGCTCGACGAGACCAACACGCAGATATAAAAATTTTGAAAATCGGGTGGGGGGTTCAGAAGATATTCTTGAAAAACCGAAAATTAGCAGACGACGGGAGGAATCAAAAAAGATACGTAAGTCAAAGGTAAGTGATACTATTTCCTAATATTTAATCTGGTTAGGTTAGGTTAGGTTTTTTTTTTATTTTTTTTTGCAATACCCATGTTAGGAGACATGGCCTTTGTATATGATAAATAACGTTTATTTCTTTAGTAAAATTTTACTAAGTACCTAACCCAATAAGGTCTAAGTCAAGGTTAAAGCTAAAAATAACTAAACTAAAAATAACTATATCTATTTGACTTAATTAACTTTCTTTAGTATACCTATAAGAATCAATATACGAGGTGCGAGAGGTGGGTACATTTTTTTTATGATTTTATCTATTTATAATTTAATTCAATTTTATGACTTGTTTTCTACTTAATAGTCTTTTTATTTTACTTTTTTTATATGATTCTTATTATATTACACAATATAATAAAATCATAATTTTCTTAATCTAACGGTTCCTATTATTTACTATGTTAACTATTTTTGTACAGAATTTTATAAACTCACATTGGCTTTTACTTCTTATAATTTCTGCCAGGTTATTAATATTTACTTCAATTCCTGTCATTTGTTCAAACTGGAATCGCTGGACAGCAAACATAGGGCACTCTGTCAATAAGTGCGGGACTGTTTCTGCAGTATGAGGATCGCAGACGCACGCTGGGCTCTCCTTACACTTGAATCGATTCAAGTATTCGGAGAACCCACCGTGCCCCGTCATGAATTGTGTTGTCGCCTGATTGACATCAATTTTTCTTACTAGGCTGTACGCTGCAGCCGCGTCGGACAAAAAGAGTTTGGTGACTGAGGCCGTATCCCCCTCCTTGTATCTCCTGTTCCATTCGTCAATCGTGTCCAAACGGATTCTACGCTTGACGAACGAAACAGGACACTTATTGTAAGGTTTTATTTTCAACCTGAGTGCCGCTTCCTTTGCCAACTCGTCCGCTCGTTCGTTCCCTCTCAGACCTGCGTGAGCTTTTATCCAGAACAAGGAGACACACTTATTCTGGAGACGACTTAGTCTTAACGTGTCTCTTGCTCTGACCGCCAAGGGATGAGGCGAGTCTACGTTTGTGATTGTCTGAAGGGCCGCTTTGGAGTCACTGAAGATGCCAAACGTGGTTTTCTTGCTTTTGTGTATTTCGGTGGCCGCGTGTGACAAGGCCAAGAGTTCGGCCTGGTATACAGTACAGTAGGACGGCAAAGAAAGCTTGAGGGTCATAGTCTCGGCGTCGCCACTCCAAAAAGATAGCGCTGCTCCAACTCGACCCTCAATCTTACTGCCGTCGGTATAAATGCATACGTCGAAGTTTTGGTTGCAATTATACTGCACTTTGTCCTCCAGGCAATTCCTTGTAATACAAAGTGCAATAATTAGAAGGTAGAAAAAACTATAACCAACAAATAAAAACAATAATGACAAATATATTTTATTTAATCAAATAAATTATAATTAGAAAATAAAACTGACAAATAATTTCATGGGGACAGTTCAATTACACAATATATTGTACTAAAATATTAACAAATACATTACATATTGCAAATAATATTGTGCGTTTACAAAATTAAAAAACGGAAATTATAATAATTGAAAAACTTACTCAATAAGACAACTTTATTTCACAATATACAAGAATATACATAGTTCTGAGATTAAGTTCTGTACTGCACTTATACCTTACAATAAGAGCTATTTAGAACAGACGAGCGACAAGTCTGTTGACGACACAAATAACTTGACATAATTGTAATAAACGTGAAATTAATCGTTCAAAATTAATCTTATTGAAGTTTAATGTATGTCCATTTAGCACCGATTTTAAAAAAGACAACAATCGCTCGTTTGCACAGGGCATAAGATGTATTACAAACTAGTGGAAATTTTGTATCATCTATTGTTATGAGTAAAATATTATATTTTCAAGTCATATCAATACATAATACATTCATATAAAATGAATTTGAGAGGCTACACATAATATCTGATATTTTATACATTCACTAGAATTTAAAAATACAAACCTAAAATACCCTAAAATTGTGGCATAAGTAAAATAATTTTATATTATATTACATGAAAACTAGTTATAATTTTAATTTATACTTTTTACATTATATTTTATTTATCATTTTTAATAATGAAAATAAAAAGTTCATTAATTTGCCAAATAAAACTTCATTAACTTAAAAAGTAAATGTCTTTTAGATATAATAAGCAAGTCTATGTAACTTGGTAATATTTTGTAATGTGATGTGGCTTAGACCTAAGGCTTTATATTTGCAATGAATTTTCGTAATATAACAATAACTCAATAACTCAGCCAAGTCCAAGTAATCATAACCCATTAAAAAATAATCTCAATTACAAAATATATTAAAGTTGGTACGATAAAATTCTAATGCTTGTCAATAAAACAGTCATAAATGGGTAATTTGAAAATAATTAACATTTTATTGAGTGACAAACTAGTGGTAATATTTCGGTAGATGTGGTGTCATCCTTTGAGTTTAAAATCTTCGTGTGATAGCACTATAATTTTACTAAGCTTGTTAAAATTTGCATCTTTTGAGTATAAACATTCCGCCCTTGTCGCTTAAGAATATGATTAGCTATAGTTCATTTTTAAATACCTTTTTGTATGAATGTTGTCTAAAATTTGTAACAGCTGAAAATTTATGCAAGTTTAACTTAAAACATTAAAAAGCAACAGCTATAACAATAATTTATTGAGGAAATATTTAATCCATTAATGAGTACGTAATGTAGGAATGTACGTAATGTTGCTAGGAACGATTAGTGCAATGTATAGTATAAATTACTCTGAAAGATATACAAATGTTTAAAAAATACAACACATCATACAGAAAATCAAATTAAAAATTAATTTACAGCGACAAAGACAAGACGCGACTTAAGTCGCAAATACAGACGGGACCTTATGTTAAAAATTATGTTATTCGTATATAGCTTGCCTATGCCACAATATCCATATTCATCCCGATTTTATGAAATTCAGTCAGATGCTCTAAGCAAGCCGTATAGATTGTATAATTTGAAATATGGCAGAACCACAAACGACGAAGATGAAGAGAGCTATGAGCCAGGGTGCGACAGGATACTGATCTTCCTTTTCCTAGAACAACAAAAAAAATAATCTGTGTTTTATCCTGCAATTATTAAAATTAAAATGCAAGTATTAAAATGTGCAATTTAGAAAGTGCTCCCCGTGTTGGACCGTCTGCCTTTCTGCCAGGCAGTTCGTTAAAGGCGAGCATAGGCTTACCGTCACTAGCACCGTAACCTCCTACCAGGTGATAGAGTTTCGCCCGTTTTCGTACCACCGCCTTATCTATTCCTGCCGCCATAACGTCAGTGCTTGTTGTTGACGTGTTCCGGTAACTTGATATTACTAACTTTTGCTCCCGGCCTCAGGTTGGCAAAGCACCATTACTACCTTTGGTGTTTCTAGGCAACGTGAATATCTTACCATCAGGAAATCCGTCTGCTTGTTTGCTTTCCAATATCATAAAAAAAATAACTTTTTTACATTACAGGAAGAAAAACATGCAGACGTATTGTGTAATGGTAAGAAAAACCCGTCGAATAAAGACCCTAAAGATGTCAAAAATGCGATAATAATCTGATGCTGAATAGATAAAATACGCTAGGGCTAAACTTTTAAAACTTTTATCGGCTAGCCTAACGTTCAAACCTGAACACGACAAAGACGAGCATGGACGTAATCGCGACTGGATACCATCAACGATACCAAACGAATTACGAATACTACGTAAACTATCTAAGCTGCAAAAGCAAAACATACAAAATTATAAAAATGCACTGGAAAACTTAACCCTCCTTAGTCTACTTGTAGTATACTAATATTATAAAGAGGAAATCTTTGATTTTTTGGTTGTTTGTTTGAAACGAATAGGCTCCGAAACTACTGCACCGATTTCAAAAAATCACCTTTGGAATGCTACATTATTCCTGAGTGACACAGGCTTTGTTTCATCAAAATCGGTGCAGTAAAAGCCAAGTTACGCAGGCGAAGCTGTGTGAAACTGCTAGTATGTTAATAAATAAAATCGAAGGTTTCGTTATTATCAATCACCGACTTCGTATTTAGCATTTATTGAGTATCTACACCTGTTATATCGTAACACGTTGTTTCTACGTAGCATTCGACCTTGCGATCTAAGAAATGTTGATAACACAACAACTTATCAATATTGCGATTCATTTTAATTCGTTCTGAATTTAGTATAAAATCTTCATGATTAAGAAATTACTAGCATTAGTCAAGGCTTTGTACGCTTTAAAATGCACTTTATTACTACCATTATTATGACATTATGATTGCATGTAAACCACACAGTATTTGTAACCTAAACTTGAAATTTTAGGTAATCGGTTATATAATAAAAGAAGACACTTTTTAAAGTTCTCTTTTCAAGAACCTATTGTATACACCAGCCTTTCCCAAAGTGGGTGATAACGCCCCTTTGTGGGCGCTGGAAGCCTAGAGGGGGTCGGTATAAATCTTGAAAAAAATGTTTTTTTTTAAACTAGGCGCAACAAATATGTTATTGAGGTTATTGACAAGAAAATAACGAGGGGGGGGGGGGCTACAAAACAACTGATTTTCAAAGTGGGCGTTACATGAAATAAGTTTGGGAACCTCTGGTATACACATTTATGGTAAGCCTACCAAATCCACGACAGACCCAACTTCATAACTATTTTGGAAGCATGAGCTGCAAAATTTTTAGCTATTATAAAATGCCGAATATCAGGTTGCTCATGGGTTTTAATGATATAAGGTAGCGAACAAGCAGACGTCTCTCTTAATGGGTAAGAGACAAGCGCCTAAGAAGAAAATTACGCAGGTACCTTAAGCCACAAGTACAAGTCTGCTTTATTTGAGTGCAGTACAAAGCAATAGAAACAGCTGATATCCTGGTGATAGGATTGACAGGAATTAGGTGGTGGTAAATATCCGGGCGAGATACTGCACAGCACTTACCAACCACAAAATCTCTTATCTTGGGTGAGTAGCTTGAAATAGTACATAATAAACCTCTTCTAAAATCAAAAACATGTTTCGTAAATTAGATTTGTATGAGAACTAACTTGCAGATAATGAATGACCCTATGCTATAAATACTATAATTGTAAAAAAGTAAGTAAAAATGTTTGCATGTATGTTTATGATTAAATTATACATCAATGCCTGAACCGATCGCAATGAAATTTGGCTTGCGACTAATTTAAGATCCGGAGAATGTGCCTTCGTTGGGCAGCTCATAAGAGGCGAGCACAAGAAAAATATTGGTCATTAACAACAAAACAACTGGTGAAGAGTGCTGTGCAGCACCTTGCCCGGGTAGGGATTCACCGCTTTACCTATTCCTGACGCCATAATAACACTGTCATGTTCCAGATTGGAAGGTAGAATAGCCGATAGACTTGTACAATAGGCCTTCCATCCCGATCTTAAGACCCATCCCAGCCTCAGGACGTACCTGAACGTAGGCCACGGCTGTCTCTTATCATCAGGAGAGCCGTGTGCTTGTTCGCTGACATATCCCAAAAAAAATATCTGTATAAAAATATCCTGTGGAAGAGCTAAAAAGCATATTTGAAATTGTTATCGTCGGCGCTTGGTAATACTTCTTAATATTCATATTTTAAATGAGGAAACACTTCTACTGTTTTACGTATCACTTATAATTTATTATTTTATAGCCTATCAGTTTTGCTTATAAGCGCATCATCAGGGCTAAAAGTAGTAATTAGTAATTTAAGTTTTTAGTCCTGATGATGCTATTGTAAGCAAAACCGGTAGGCTATTTATAAAATAATAAATTATAAGTGACAGTGCAAGTATTTCTACATTATAAAATATGAGCCAAAAGTTTTAAAACAACTACACTACGTGCTAATAATTACTAAACAAATACACAATATTTTAAGTTGTAGGTACGTAATTTCCGCTATACTATACAGTCCTTTCACTTTTGCGACTTCAAAAGTGAATCTACTATTGTAACTGTAGATAAGCGAATCTGCTGTATTTGACTATTCAGTTATACTGGGAGTTGGCCAAACTTTATGAATAATTAAAAATGTTTGTAATTTGCCTTTTTTTTTACTTTTTATTTGATTTTTTTTAAAACTAGCTGAGCCAACAGACATTGCCCAGAACCTTAATATTCTGAACCTTCTTCTGACAATAATAAACACAGTAACGTTATTATTATTATTTATTAAGAGCGGGGAAAGGGGCGTTCAAAGTTCAAATATTTTTTTTATAATAATGGAAGGCAAACAAGCAGACGGATTTCCTAGACAGACTAGCAGACGTCGCCTAGAGACACCAAAGGCGGTAATGATGCGTTGTCAACCTAAGGCCGCGATCTTAGGCCTAGAGCAAAAGTAAGTTTACCGGCTGCATTACCCTCCGAACCGGAACACGTCAACGGCAAGCATTGACGTTATGGCGGCAGGAATAAGTAAGGCGGTGGTCCAGACGAGTCGCTGCGAAACTCTACCACCTAGTAGGATGTCACAGTGTTAGTAACGGAAAGCCTATGCTCGCTTTTTACGAGCTGGCAGGAAGGCAGATGGTCTGTCTGCAAAGAAACCCGGACCAACAAAAAGCTTAACCGATGTTTTTAGCTTAGCTTAGCTTAAACGGTGTTTTTCGTGTTATGATATTTCAAAGTTAACAAAATGTGATCATTTTTTATTTGAGAAAAATATAATGAGTCACAAACGGATTTACAAAAAGGATAAAATAATTCTGAGTCTTAGTAAAATAGACTTATTAACATATGCTTCACCTAAATCAATTTAATCAAACTGGCCTTGACCGGTAATCGATCGAGCAAGTTTCACGGAAAATGTACATTATCAAGATGTACACATTCCAACAATTAATGCCTGAAGGTACTTGCACAATACTAGCCTGCTTTTTAGCACATCACATGTATAAAACCAAGTCGCTTTCCGCTGTCTGTCCCTAAGTGTGCTTAGAGCTTAGATAGAAAATTGCTCTATACATTTAATTTAGTACTCGTAGTAGTTTTTAGTAGAAGATTTAAATTTACATGCAACCTCAAAAAGTGCTTTCAGCGAAAAGGCTGGCATCGCTCCGTGTACTCTTTGCGTCGCTTCTTGCTTAAGAAACACCGCGGCCGCGGAGCCGTGATTTGATCTTAGGGCCGATCGTCGAAAAAAAATCAGAGTTGCCTATGTGGGGTTCGAATCAAGTAGGAGCCATACCAGGACCCATAGGAGACCCTGTTTCTTATATCTGCACTTTGCACGAAAGGAAAGAATTGTAAAATAAAATAAATAGGTAAAATGTTAAAAATAACTAAGCGAAAACAAGTAAAGATAGCAGAAAATCATCATAAATATAGAGAAAGGGGAATTATTTCATTCGAATTTAGCGCGTGCGAAGCCGAGGGCAAAAGTTAGTGCATAATAAGGTTTCAAAGGTACCTTAATTCTGATTTTCAAAACTATAGCTTTAAAAATAGCTCTTAAATATGACACAGATGAACAAAGTTACTCTAGTATTTTTTGTCACAGGATAAATTTGTGAATAAATACATAATCTTCTGTTAATTTTAAGCTGTAGGTTTTTATTTTTAAACATTTTGTTGTGGCATGTAAAAGTTATAACCTTCTTTAATTTATATTAATTAATAAAAAAATATATTGTATAAAGCGAAGTTTCCTTTGTAAATCTATAGAATGTGTTTGGTTGTGACAAATGTATTAGGCACCACATTATTTCATGTGTTTAAATAAAGAAATAAATTACACACAAAACATATTTACCCAGTTCCTAGACCTACTATTATTCTATACTTACACACATATGTAGGTATACTTATGCTTGATAAATAAATAACATGAATAAATAAGTAATAAAAGACACAAAATGAATTACAATTTAAATAGTAACCAAGCAAATTATATGTTTGTTTGTATAATGGGTTAGTTAGTAGAAAAACTTGAATAGATACTAGAATAAATAAAATAAACACCCAGGAATACAGAAAGCTAGATGTTCATAACCCAAATGCTCTTTTTTCCCACATAATTTGCACAAAACAAAATCATAAATAATCAGTGTGATGAAAATCATACAAAAAAAAAAAACAAAAAGAATGAAAGATTTGTTGCATTTGTTTTGTCTGTTTTACTGAACTAATGTAATACAACATAACAGTATCTAATTACTTTTGAATATTTGAACATTACTTTGAACTTGATAAGAACTTTTACTAGGAATCAATGTCAATAATTAATAATTTATTTATTTTAATTTAACCATTAATGAATGCATTCAATGATAAGGAAATTTAATAATTTTAATGCTAATGTTTACATTGTTAATATCAAATGTTACAAAACATTTTCTATTTATGACATTTGTATAATATAATGAAATAATTAAAGACTAGTTTTATGTATATATTAGCACACCCAAATAGGGTAGAATAAGTCGAAGAAGATTTATTAACAACTCACTGTGAAACTTTTTGTGCAAATAAAATAAATTCTAAACCTTTCTAAACTATAATCTGATTTACAGGCAAAATGCATACATAGGAGTATCCCCTTTGAGCCCTAACTTTTTTTTTAATTCTTGTCTATTATTCTAATCTAATGTAGTAACCAGCATCACAGGAAAAATGTTAGGTATACCTTATGTTTAAGATTTGGGAATAATGGAAGAATTCAAATTAAAATCCCATTCATACTGACCAAAATGTTAAGTGTGAGCAGAGTGGAACAACAACTAGAAAAATATATTAAAAAAATATGTAGGGTAATTGTTACACAAAGAGATATTATACATGTTATTATAATTATTACAATATTACAATTTACAATATATTATATAAGGTTGTATTATACAATTGTGACATCAGAGATATAAGTGACTTTACACATTTTGGCTAAGCCAACTTGTAACAGCGGAAGCTTGTGACTTTATCAGTAAGTATCCTAAACTATTTACAACTGCTAAAGATAACTCTAGATTAGGATACAGAGATCCAAACTACTTATGCCACCATGTAAATCTCATATTCTTCAACAAAGCTGTTATGTAATGTGCATAAAAGTTTTTAATTGAGTGCCTAAAGTGATAAGAGAGCTACCAGCTATAAGATGTATTAATATGTTAAAAAAATGGTTGCAAGAAAGAAGCTGTTACACTATAAATGAATTTTTTGACAGCAATTAGAATTAAATAGATTTTATAATAGGTACCAATATTTGTAACTCAATTTTTATAATTTACAAAATAATATGTTAAATATGCATTGTAACGGCTCTTAAACCAAATGTTATGATTCGTAATTTATTATTATTATTAATTTAATCCTAGTACAATTATAAATGAAAGTATCACATTTGTGACAGTATAAATAATAATAATTAATTAATAATAACATAATTACATTTTAAATTGAATCTTTGCTGAATACTTTTACAAAGACG
>NJDC01000224.1:218493-271701 GCA_002245475.1 Calephelis virginiensis | reverse complement strand
TAAAGCGAAGTTTCCTTTGTAAATCTATAGAATGTGTTTGGTTGTGACAAATGTATTAGGCACCACATTATTTCATGTGTTTAAATAAAGAAATAAATTACACACAAAACTTATTTACCCAGTTCCTAGACCTACTATTATACTATATTTAAACACATATGTAGGTATACTTATGCTTGATAAATAAATAGATGAATAAATAAATAATATAAGACAAATTACATAAATTGAATTATAATTTAAATAATAACCAAGCAAAATGTATGTTTGTATGATGGGTTAGTTAGTAGAAAAACTTGAATAGATACTAGAATAAATAAAATAAACACCCAGGAATACAGAAAGCTAGATGTTCATAACCCAAATGCTCTTTTTTCCCACCTAATTTGCACAAAACAAAATCATAAATAATCAGTGTGATGAAAATAATGCAAAAAAAACAAAAAGAATGAAACATTTGTTGCATTTGGTTTGTCTGTTTTACTGAACTAATGTAATACATTTGATATTTTCCATCGTCGGCGCTTGGTAAAACTTCCAAATATTCATATTTTTATTAAGTTTAAGCCCTGATGATGCTGTATAAGCAAAACCGGTAGGCTACTAATTACAAAATAATAAATTATAAGTGATAAGTAAAACAGTACAAGTGTTTCTTTCTTTAAAAATATACATAACAGTATCTAATTACTTTTGAATATTTGAACATTACTTTGAACTAGATAAGAACTTTTACTATGAATCAATGTCAATAATTAATAATTCATTTATTTTAATTTAACCATTAATGAATGCAATCAATGATAAGGAAATTTGATAATTTAATTCATTTTAATGCTAATGTTTTCATTGTTAATATCAAATTTTACAAAAAACATTAACTATTTATAACATTTGTATAATCTAATGAAATAATTAAAGCCTAGTTTTATGTATATATTAGCACACCCAAATAGGGTAGAATAAGTCGAAGAAAATTTATTAACACTTCACTGTTCTAAACTATAATCTGATTTACAGGCAAAATGCATACATTGAAGTATCATCCTCTTTGAGCCCTAACTTTTTTTTAATTCTTGTCTATTATTCTAATCTAATGTAGTAACCAGCATCACAGGAAAAATGTTAGGTATACCTTATGTTTTAGATTTGAGAATAATAGAAGAATTCAAATTAAAATCCCATTCCTACTGACCAAAATGTTAAGTGGGAGCAGAGTGGAACAACAACTAGAAAAATATATTAAAAAAATATGTAGGGTAATTGTCACACAAACAGATATTATACATGTTATTATAATTATTATAATATTACAATTTACAATACATTATATAAGGTTGTATTATACAATTGTGACATCAGAGATATAAGTGGCTTTACACATTTTGGCTAAGCCAACTTTTAACAGCGGAAGATTTGGCATTGTAACATAAGTTATATGGTATTACCTTAAATTTGGCCTGAGCCTGAGATCAAAAACAATTGATGGTTGTGGTGAAACCGAGACGAGAAACATGTGATCCGTATCTTTTTTACTAACACTACCCAATTTGCACTGATGTACAAATACTGCCCGAGGTGTGTATGTTTTTATAACTCACCTTTGTTGTTTTTGGTACATTCCCTCTCATAGTGATGTTTTTGCTTGCGATTTCATTGGCAATACGCATTCTTTGTTTGGGTGCCATTTTGATTTGTTATAAGATAATAGTTCTAAAACAAAAAAATAATTTTGTTCTCAAGTTCAAATGGAAAGTAACATATTTTTTTAAGCTATAAGACAGTGAACAAGCATTCTCCTGATGGTAAGAGGTGATTATTATGGGTAAGTCTGGCTAGGGTGTTAAGCCAATTGTGAAAATCTACCAGTTACCTTACTCTCTACCCTGGAACATGCCATCAGGAATACGTAAGGTTGTGGATTCTGAATTAGGCAAGTTGCTGCATAGTACTCAACCATCACCTATGCTCGCCTTCTACAAGCTACCAGGAAGAGACACAAGATTAACACGAAAATAAATAATTTCTTTTTCGCTTTTGCTATTTGCAAGATAAGTTCACCTAAAGTTAATATCAAATTGATTGAGATTCATGTCTTAACAGTTAAACTGATTTTAACAAAATTTGCCTGGAAAGAAGTGTGTTGCTTTTTATCTTAATGAAAATAGTTCAACCTGAGCCTACTAACAAATATAAAAACAAAAAAGTAAAGTTCAAATGGTTGTCTCAATTCTTTATAAATTATTATCTTTATAATTATTATAATTAAATTATAAAAGAAAATTATCTATATTTTATTCATTAATTATCCATATATTTAAACATAAATTTAGGCCTTCTATATTATCCCTGTGATATGTGTGTGTGTGTGTTATGGTGATTGTTGAAGGCCTTAAACTAATAACTTAACTTGGTTGTTATGACCTACTATTTACACAACTTCAAAAACGGAGGAGTTTCTCAATTCAATTTCTTTTTTAGGATGTATGTTATGCAATTACTCGGCCAATAGCCAACCAATTTTATCAGTTGTTTTTCAGAAAGATAGGTCATGATTCCGAGGTGGTCCCATATTAATTTTTTCGTGATCCAACCAGTGGTTTTACTTAATAGTACATAAATTTAACTAGTAACAGAATGCTGCAGTAAAATTTATGTGGTACCATTTCAGATTCATTTGCCATCTTTTGAAAAAATAATTATTCAATAGTGAAATGGTACCTAATGAAATAGTTTAAACCAGTTTTTGCAGTTATACTGTGCTTAATTATTTGCTCTTTATACATCTAAATTTAATATTTATGTGACAAAATGTAGAAGATTATATTGAACTTGAATCAAACTTTTGGACAGTTTTGTTTCCGACTTATTTGGCAACTAGATTTTTAAGAATATATAGTACGTTATCGTATGAAAATAACGTACCTAAGTAGTTGTTACCTAGTATTATCCTACACAGTGAATTGTAGTAGGTTTTATGAAACGTACCATAGTGTGCTTAAACTAGATGATTTTTAGCATGCAATATTACTTAGATTTAGGTCGACAAATTTAAATGTAACTGGTTACAAAATAATCAGACTAGTACTAAGTAAAATAAGATATCAGCCATTAATTCTTATTAATTATACAAGCGTAATTAAAACAATCAGAAATTTGTAAACATGTTTTAAATTATAATTTACTAAAGATAAGCAGCTGGTGTTATGATTAACATTCATACAAAACCAAAACAGTTTATACCTGAGAATATAGTCATAAAGTTAATAAATTGGAGTTTATAATTCACAGTAAATCAAGCGTATTACATTTAATTAGAATGGAAAAGGTTCTAGATTTTCCGTAACGTAAACAACACGTAGACAACTGGACAAATTACACTGCACATATAAGCTAATTAAAGAAACGATTTTATATATGTAAAGTTTTAGATAAGAAATACTTTTGCTATAAAATTATAAGTTTATACTTACAGTTTTATTGTTAAAAGGTTTTTAAAACCCAAACACGCGCAAGTTGACTTGACACGTATGTAAAAATGAATTTGTCAATTTGCGATTGACATTTGACAGTTTTGTTCCCTTTTTGTCACGTCACAACTTTTGGACACATCTTTGACACGCGTCTTAATGTGTTGCTGCTTGTAAAAAAGATATTGCAATTACAAAAATGAAATGCAAATTTATTTTTATATACCTATTCTGTAATTAATTTACCAAACTTTCAACTAGAATGAATATAAAAAGAGCGACAAAAATCTATGACATATTGTTTTCATATTCACAATATTGATTTAGACTCTATCTATATTAAACTACATGTAACAGGTTTTGCTTAAATTGTGAGATGGAACAATTGTATGAAGTAGCGGAATTTACTAAGAGATGGCGCTAGTACTTTTATAAAACATTTGTAATTTGCATTTAATTTTGTCGGTGCTAATCACAAAAGTGCTTATTGGAATTACAATTTAATAATAAATTTGTATTATTTCTAAGTAAACTAAAAGAACGCTTTATATCTTAGTGACCTAAGGAGCTTTATAAAAAACTAAACACACTTATGATATAAAAATACTAAGCTAAATACCCACCTAGTTTTCGTTTGTTGGAGCATGCTAACCTGAAGATATTTTTTTTTGGATTTAAAAATAAATATTAGTTTGATATAGTATGCATTGAATAGTCATAATATCACGTTATGAAGCTCGCTCCACAAATTATTAGGTACCTAATAATATGTACTAGGTACTTGCACTAGGCTTAATAATCTATTAACTATCAATATTTATTAATTAATAACTAAATAAACTTACACCCATCGTAGCATTTTTTAAATAAATATATATTTTTTTAATAAATTTATTGTTGAATAGCCTTTGACTTTTAGGTACGTCTTTATTATCAGTAAGGGAATGATTATTTGATTCGTGTTTGAGAACCCTTTTTTTTAGTTTTTACGTTTTTGCAATTACTACTACTGTGTCATTTTCTCGCTTAAAATGTAGGTAAATATTATCTGACTTTATTTGCAGAAGTGTCATTTAATTTCTGAAGTCTGAACCTATTCGTTACATAATCCCTCAAAACGAGGAAAACGAAGAGTGAGTGCACTTCCAAGATCACAAAACATTTCGTAGCTTTTTTTTAATTCCTTGAGTGTGAGATATGTCCAGTGCCGGATTAAGCCCGTAGGGGGCCCTAAGCCACTTTAATTTTGGGGCTTTCCCTTTGTCAAAAGTACTGTTTAATTTTTGTTGATATTAACAAGCTCGGGCTTGCAAGCGCTGTTATGATATTTAAGCGCGCAATATGAAATTTGAAAATTGGCATAAAATAACAATCGAACAACCAAACGAACAATAAAATAATATTAACATAACAAATAAATACGAATAGTTATTTCAATTTGAAACTACTTACAAATTAAAAAAAATATTTCGAAAAAAATTCATATCAAATTTTCTAGGGGGCCCTTGATCATCGGGGACCCCAGGCTATGCCCTAGTCTGGCCTATTGGGTAATCCAGCATTGGGTATGCCTACCAGAACAATAAGCTTTTCCAGATATCTACTATGTCTGTTGTGGACTTGTTATACAATTTTAATATTAGTATAAGGTTTTTATTGCTAAGCTCTTAAACCTATTTCATTATGATATTTAAAAATACTGAGTTAGCTTGAGGCCTCTGAGTTTTGTGTAGAGTAAAATGTAAGTCTATCTGCCTTTATACCTGGCAACTCGTAACAAGCAAGCATAGGTTTAAATACTTTAGTCATTTCCAACTTGACTACTGGTACCTTGTAAAGCGCTGTGCATCAATTTGTCTAGGCAGGGATCCACCGTCTTATCTATTCCTGTTGCCATTATGGGTGTCATGTCTTCGTTGTCTAAAAAAACCTCCAAATTCGTTTCTGTAATTTTACCCCCACGCTTCAGACTAGGGGTTGATATATGAATATTAAACCTGAAAATGTTAGTAGGTCTCTGAATAGAATGTTAAACATGTGCGAGTAATAATTTACAAGATAGATAAAAGTGTTGCCTAGAAACGTTTGACTCTACATGCTCTAGCTTTACTGGTCCTAACTTCACAAACTTTACACGTTTGTGAAAACAGTTACCTTTATAGACTTCTAGCCTGTGCCAAAGTATCTTCACGCCCATATCCCCGAAGAGGGTGGTAGAGGCATAATCAGGACACCCACGACTAGCCGACGACACTTAAGTCCCACAATGTAATAGGTGGTAACCAGTTCCGGACAACGTTACTTTTATTAGAAAATTAAAAATACATATTATTATTTTTTTGCTGTCCGACCTAGGGATCGGGGATTAATAGTGTAACTAACACGACTTTCTTTTAAATATATAGATTATATGTACAAAAGATCAAGTAGGTAGGTAATAACAACAGGACCCAGCTGCATATTTTGAGTAGATAAAGACTAAAATTTGTGGAGTTAGAGTTTATGAAGAGGGGTAGAAGTAATTTACCTCTCGTAAATTATAGTGTCACTTTTCGGGCTAAGAGTTTGTGGGTTAGTGTATCTAATAAAATTTAAAATTATCTAGGTAGGTAGGTACAGTTACTAACTAGGTTTAAATAATCGCCAAGATTCGTGCATTTTTGACTCAGTTCAAAGAATTTTTTAGACAAAAAGGACGTTGACGGATAAATTCTTTATCACATTTAAAAGTAAGAGACAATTTTATTCAACTTCTTACCCATTACTTTTGATATTGTGTAAATTTTTGTTTACTTAGGGCCACTTTTACATTTCTGGGTTAAATATTTCAATCTGAGTTATCATCTAAGGCTGGATTTTACTGTTGAATTTAAATGCGATCTTCCTTTACTCGTTACTTTTAAGCGAAGGTAAACTCGATTTATCTTCGCGATAAACAACAGTTTTTTAGAACAGCAGTTTGAAATTTCACCCAGATAAATAGAACTTGGTTTAATCTAAACCGATTTCAAATTCGAACGTTAAACGCGTTTAGTCAATTGTCAAGAGTGTCAATCACATCAATTTCAATGTCCAATCTATATATTAATACGTGATGCCGAAACTTTGGACCCGTTTTTCCGAAAATTGAGCGGACGCAGGAGCATAACATTTGGCACACTTATAGTTTATGTGTAGGAAAAGTGCAGAACGTTAACATTTTTTTAATAATAATGCTTATAAAGTACATTAATACTAACATTAACACACTAGGTACTATGCATTTGAAACACACAAACAAATATATTGATGATAACGATGAAAGATCACAGATGGCGCACTAAAAAGTTTGGAAACAAAGTAGTTGGTCTGGAGCAATGAAGATGACGTTCTTATCAACAAGATATTAAAATTTATTATGGTCGAATTTCAACCAATGGGCGACCACTAGTACTTTCAATTGTGTTAAGTAATAAATTCACGGGATAAGAACATTGTCAATTTTAAAAGAGTAGGTACCTACTGGCAGAAATTTATAAACGAGATAAGAATCGTTAAATGAACTCGTTTTCACTGAACTTAGTTTTACTAAACTCGGTTTCAAATATGATTGAATTATTATACAGTGCAATCTCTATAACTCGAATTTCAAGTTTTCGACTTAAGAAGAACTTCGAGATATGTATATACAATTTAACTGCTGGAATTCGATTTACAAAGGCGAATTTGAATAACGACACAGCTTAATTTTTAACGGATACATTTTTACATACTAAAACATATTACATACGTAGCTAAGTAAACTGTACACTAAAAAATCTGTGATCTTATTTTGATTAAAATTATTTGTAGATATTTTATCAATTATTTTTACAAGTTTGAACAATGAACCGAATATATGTTCCTCGATAAAGTAATCGTGTCCTGTGTCGAAGGATCAAACATAACGTTAACAGCTGTGTTCCTTAGAAAGTTTTGTGAATGTATTCATTCATTACACATTTGTGCAAGGCAAAAACAATATATTAGAAGCCTCGAATACGAATATTATTTTGGATTTTATTGCTAGCTATTACACGTATTTCGGGGAATTCTAAGTAAGTCCTCATTACATGTTACCAAGTCACCTTTTTGAAATTCGAGTTATAGATTTTATTCGAGTTATAGATTATAAATATGTATTATCTATACCTCGTAGGGAAATAACATTTTGTTCGAGCTACAAAGTCTAAATAATTCGAGATACAGCGTATTTTGGGGTTTAGCGGAAGGGAATAACATTTTTTCTACTTACTGAGGATTTCTACTTAGTGAGGTTCGAGTTATAGACATTCCACTGTATCTACATATCCAATACTATTTAACTCATTACTTAATTTAGCCCAGGAATGTATAAGTGGCCTTTAGATGACAGTTTATTTGTGAAATTAAAATTTTGAATCGTGGACCTATTGTAAATCCTAAATTCTCTTTATGTCATAAATAACAAAATATTTTTCGCGTCTTAAACAGTTACCTTATTTATTCATAATAAACTATAATTAGATAGTCAATAAAAATAAGTAGGTAAAAAATTTTGTCAATATGTAAAAATAAAAAACTGTTTTTTGTGACGAGATTATGCAAATATTTAATTAACATTCAGCCAAATAAATACCTGTTCAATCAGTGAATATTATTATCGATTTACAATAACTTATGTAGGTGTAAATATTCTAGGACGAAATTTTGAAATTTCGTCCTAGAATATTTACACCTACATCGAATTTGAAAGGAATGCTAATATGATAAAATTATAAGGCAGAAGAAGACAAATGTAATCCTCCCAAGGAAATTGATATTTAGTATAAACGGATTCGCCAATGGGAGTTTCCGTTATCCTGTGAGAGTGATCCTTGAATGCTGATTGGTTGAAAGAGATAACGCCTCAGAATACGCCTCGAACGAGCCATTTGGATTTGATTGTTATAGGGAGAAGGTCAAAGGACGAAGTTATTATGTTTATGTAGGCATTATGAGGTGCGACTTAAGTCATTTGGCGGTAGCCCTGAATCACATTCGTTTGGTCGTTATTTTTAATATGCTATTTAAAAAAAATGACACTTTTTTGACCGACTTTCTAAATTAGAGTTTGAGTGTTTTACTACGTTTTTTAAATTACACCTGATATTACACTGACGTGCTTACTTTAATAGTAAATGGATGTTCTCGACTTTACGTGTGTAATTTTTGTGTATTCTCTAATTTTTTTTACTGGATAAATCAATTTTGATGGTTTTTTTTATATGAAAGCAAGGCTTTTTGGTTGTTATTATTTAAATGAAAAAAAGTTCTACAAGTGGGTTTGAGTTATATTTACTTAATGATGCCCTTTTTGGATGACGTAGGTACCTGCATTGAAGACGGTTTTTTGCAGATTTACTGAGTTTGAATTAGGTATTAGACAAAGTTATGTCTTATTATCTAAAACTACCTACCTTAAACGAATTACATTTATAATTTAATTAGGTAAGTAATTAATTCAATAATTAAATTAAACAGCTGATAGCGGACAATTTATTATCCAACTTAAAATTAAGTATACCTAATCTTTGTAAATGCAAAACTTCTACAATATATTTTTTTGCGTTATGGGTGTTGCTTTAGCAAATGTGTAATGAAGCATTTTGGAGATCCGTTTTTGTGTTATATAATAAGCAGGTTTGTGGGTATCAGTGTGGCTACGAGGACGGGGACGCTATGTAGGTATCTATACTTATATTTAGATATCATTGGTAGGTTCAATACCTATTTAAAGTTAGGAAAGAGTACTCAATTATATTTTTTTTATTTAAAAAAATATGCTGTTATGTTATTTTATTCGGTTTTCTTATAAATTATCTACATTTTATTAGAAATTGCCCGCAACTCACTATCTATTAGTTCGCGTACAAATAACTATCATACTTAGGTAAATACAAATATTTGCATTTACAATTTTAATGAATATTTTGAATGATAGATGTTCAATGCCACTGTTAATAACGATAAGTATCTGCGACATATGAATTTTCAAATCTACAAAGTGTGGCTACCTACTAGGTACTTAGTTTTTAAGATATTCCTTAGTTTTTTACACAAATTCCTTAAATTTTCAATACGTAGCTAATCATTCCGTACTTGATGACGTTATTTCATCTCTACGCCGATTATCTCCAAATTTACACGCACTCTAGCCTCACAGTACTTTAAAGAGCCATGGCTACCAATAAGCGATAAGGCCGGCTTTGTCACTTAGTTTTTAAATACATTTTTAGTGTATTTTTCTTGTATTTGGTGCGGAATAAAAGGTTATTCTATTTTTTTTTAAAGTATTAGAATTTACTATCCGAAATTGTTCTCAAATTATTGTACCACTAAGCGAGGAGAATTTTATTTTTGACTAAGTACTTACAGTTTAAAAAACAGAAACTCTTTAGAATCTAAGATTAGAATAATACCAAAGAAGCCACATTGAAAGAAGGATTATTTGCATACATACCTTCACGCCACATCCCTTTCGGGGTAGGGCGAGTGTATCGAATGTCAAATATTACGATCCCTGTTCCTCCACATTCATTAGGTACTCTTTAGATAAAAACACACCGTTTTCGTGGACTTTTGACTAGTTAAATTAGATGTGTAGGTATGAGTAGTCTTAATAGAAAGAGAAATATAAATAGGCACCTATGCTAAACTTCAAGTAAATTGATTTGTCCATCCGTTCTAGTAACAAACATCCACCATCACAAAGTTTGGTAATTAATTCGCGTAATATCATTAGAACGGATTAAAAGTAGAGCAGAGACTGATTCATTAATTAAGCTTCTTATGAAAGTATACTATTTTCTTCATCGTTTTGGTTTATAAGCAAAAGGTCAGAGAACAGGGTAGGTAAGTATCAGGTACCTAGGCCATCACGTTAGGTTAACAGAAAACAGGGTAGGTAAGTATCAGGTACCTAGGCCATCACGTTAGGTTAACAGAAAACAGGGTAGGTAAGTATCGGTACATAGGCCATCACGTTAGGTTAACAGAAATTCCAAGGCCAATACCAAGACGACACACCCCTAGGTAACTACCATTTTCCACACGACGCGCGGTTAATCATGTAGACGAAGCTTAACATTTATCTTTATCATTTTCGCGCTAAACCTAGAAGCCCTAGATCAAAATATCCCTAATATCAAATTTCTTCAAGATTTGTCACGGCGTTGAGATGTATAAAAGCAAAAAATAAACGTAGGTAGTTGATATTTTGAGCAGTCCTATTACGTATCTTATATTAAAGAGAGAGGGAGGGATGTTATATGGTGTGTTATACGCGTTTGACGTGTCTGTGTGTACCTGTTGTGTGTCGGTGGCGTCATAACTTCTTATTGTTGTGATATTGGGGGTCTTCTTGTGGCCAATATCGTTTTTATCTATTTTTAGAATGTATTTAGCCAAAGGTTAATGAACATTTTTTAAAGGATTTTGAATCACTACAAAGTCGCTTCCTCTGTCCCTACATCCCTTTCTCTATGCCTCTTTGTATGCTTAAGTCTTTAAAACTACGCAACGGTTTAGATGCTGCTTTTTTTAAAATAAGAAGATAAAGTGATAGAAGAGGAAGGTTTATATATTTAAAACGGAAGGTAAATATATTTTGCAGTTAGATTTTACAATTAATTAGGTAAAGAAGTGTTGCGATTATCGGACTTAATAACAATATCGCAGTTACAAAACCAGTTCTACAGTAGGAAAAGTACCTAGGCATTTTGGTTACTGGTATTTAAAAAAATTAAAAACAACAATAATAAAAACACAAAAGAAATATTTATCTACAAACATCTATCGTAAATTAATGGATTCTGTTCAAACGTCCGTAAATACAAAAAAAAAATTACAACAGACAAACAAATTCGGATTATCCGTCGCGGAGACGGCAAGATTGGCGCCAAACGGCGACGCCATTTGCAAATTGTAAATACTGATTTGGGCTCCAAAAAGGTTTACTTTCGCTCGAAGTTGACAGTAAAACAAACAAAAAAACAACTAGGTATGTATAGCCGACCTCTATGACTATATAAAAAGCTGTTCAAGGTACGGAAGTAGATGTCATTTTCAAATTTTGAGTAGATATTATTTAAGACGCAGCTATTATTTTAATACTAAAAGTTTCTAAACAACCGCAATACGATAGTGGATAGACAACAGTTCGTTGATGTCCCATGAAAATATAAAAAAAGTTAAGTATAATGATTAATTTGTAAGTTTTTGATTCTAGACAGACATATTGTGTGTCTCAATTAAAATATTAGGTACCCACATAAATTTTCGTGGGTGCCCATATAAAGTTTCGTGTTGCCTTTGCCTATTCCTTCGGGGATATAGGCGTCAAGATACTTACTTACTATAAATTTTCACTAGTGACAGAGAGGCTGAACAGAATCTTGTCCGGGTAGTGCTACACCAACTTGCCTATTCCTATTGCCATAATGCCAGTGTTTGGCACTGCGGCGTTCCGGCGATAGCCACTGGACATGCACAACAGGCCTTGTTTATATTATTGTATTAAACCTTAATATGCAGTGGTCAACAACCATCAGGAGACACGGGTGCTTGTTTGTTGTGTTATGACATAAAAAATATACTAACATCTAAATTTTGCATACTTTGAGGTTAGATCAATCCGTGTTACTAGGTAAAACATTCAACTAGCAATGGTTTTAGTAAATATAGATAGTAGAGGTAAGGACTTCTTTATGTCAAAGATAACAGGATCAGGGAAGATTATAGGCCTATCTGAAGATGATATATCAAGCCATTTGAGAAAGTTTTTCTCCGTGTCCCCGGACTCCTTTGAATAATAGACCATCGGCCTTGCTGCCAGGTGTTACAATTTCGCATCGACTCGCCCGAATTGGTATCACCGTCTTACATATTCCTGCCTTCATAACGTCAATGCTTGCCATTGACGTATTCCGGTTCGGAGGGTAAGGCAGCCAGTAAACTTACTTCTGCTCGAGGCCTAACATCTCGGCTGTTGTAAATGCACCATTATCACCTTTGGTGTCTCTAGGCGGCGTGAATGTCTTACCATCAGGAAATCCATCTGCTAGGTTTCTTAATATCATAAAAAATGTTGGTGGCTACCACTGTCTCCAAATGGAAACACGACAATGACAAGCACGGACGTTATTATGATAGGTACAGATAAGTTTATATTGGCAAGTCGTATCTAGACTATCTAGTCATAAAACCTAAAATATTGTATCGTAAATCGACAAACCTCGTGAAAAGTTGTGATGACCTATAGGTTAATTTTTCGATCAACGAATTACAATAATATTGTGCGCTAACAATTTTTTTTTTTAATGATATTGGAAGGCAAACAAGCAGACGGATTTCCTGATGGTAAGAAGTTCACGTCGCCTAGAGACACCAAAGGTGGTAATGGTGCGTTGCCAACCAGGGAGCGGGATGTTAGGCCTCGAGCAAAAGTAAGTTTACCGGCTATCCTACCCTCCGAACCGGAACACGTCATGACGTTATGGCGGCAGGAATAGGTAAGGCGGTGGTACCAATCCGGGTGAGTCGGTGCGAAACTCTACCACCTAGTCAGATGTCACGGTGTCAGTGACGGTAAGCCTATGCTCGCCTTTTACGAGCTGCCTGGCAGGAAGGCAGATGGTCTATTCTGTAAAGGAGCCCGGACCAACACGGGGGAAATATTAGACTATGTTATTGTAATATTTCAGTAAGGGTACTCAAAGGTGGTCTTGTATCTTCAGAGTGATCTCTGCAAGACAGCCTCAGGTCTAATTGGGTTTATATTTAACTTAGGTACGTTATTCGAGTGGCTAGCGTACTCGCCTAACTACATCGACCAACAGCAAGGCTTGGGTTCGATTCCCGACGGGGGCAGGCGTTTGAGTGATGAACATTTAGATGACTGCATTTCCGGGTTTGGGTGTTTATTAAATTTATTCTGGTATCTATTTAAGTATTCCTATGTATTAGCCTCTGTAGTCTAGCGGTCCGAGTGTTGGACTTGACTGCATGAGGTCCCGGGTTCAAATCCCGGGTCGGCCAACACAAAGAAAATTGGATTTTTCTAATTTTCTAATAAAATAATGTTGGTCGGGATTGGAAATGTGCCCGGTTGGCGATAGGCTTGCCACCTATCACATTGTGGGACTTAGTGTCTTCGGCTAGTCGTGGGTGCCTTGGTTGTACCTCTGCCTACCTCTTCGGGGATATGGGCGTGAAGAAGATATCTATGTATTAGAATCGTTGACTAATACCCATAACACAAGCATATAATTTACTTACTTTGGGGTTAGATTCGATTTGTGTGACTTGTGTGAAATTAAAAAAAAATGCTAGCACACATTTATTACATTTTGTTTGTTTTCTTTATATCGTGTACTAATTATGTATAATTTCTGGTAATCAACGATTTCTATGTCTATGTCTCAATGTCTGGCATCTACACTTAGTCTAAAGCATAGATTTGACACAAAATACATAAAAAAAAAACATTTAAAAATCAACATTGTGAAAACAAATCATCGCAAAATTTTCGAACAGATTAAAAATTATTTTGTTTTTTTTTCGTACACTGCACGCGTTTATGCTTGATTTGAGTTTTGATAAGCTCCACCGTAATGCAAGGAGCTAGCCGACCACACGGGCTTATGGTGGAAAATTAACCGAAATCCAATTTTATGGTGGTTTATTATAAACTAGCGATGTGTGAATATTTGTGTGGTCCTGACTTTTTTGGCTCGAGAAAAAAGAGGGTGTTGTAGTGAGGAGTTTGATTCTTGCGCTAATCTTTGATTTAATAGCAGTAGACACCTTATTTTTTAGTAACCATTTAAGGATATAACTTGAGAATACTGCTTTTCTTAGTTCTGCGGCTATGGCGTCAGTGCTCGCTGTTGTAGTATTTTATGGTGGAGGTGGACCTCCGAAACGAACACAGTTTAGATTTTAAGTTGGGTTATTCAGTTATATCTGGTCTAATAATAAAAAAAAAAAATTGTGGTTCTAAACTGTTAAATATTAATATATCCCAAGTTTTGACGTACAGACACATGTTCAATTTTGATTTTACATACATTTGTTATATTATTTCACAAGTTATGATTACGTAATTCACATAACATATGTTTGTTTCTATAAGAAGTGGAACCAGAGCCTTATACCAACACAGCAGCTTCGCTAACTATATACCTAAATCTCGGGAAGATAACTTATTGTAACTGGCATTGATTCTATCCTATTAATATTATAAATGCGAAAGTTTGTAAGTATAGATGTATGGATGTTTGTTACTCTTTCACGCTCGAATGGCTGAACGGATTTGTCTGAAATTTGGAAGACAGATAGATTGTGACCTGGATTAACATATAGGCTATTTTTAATCCCGATCGCACACCGGGTTTCTGTGAAAACTCGGGCGAAGCCGCAGGTAGCAGCTAGTACAACATATTTTAATCTTTATCTTGGAATACATTAATTAAAAACGTCACAAGTTATCATTGCAGGACTAGTATGATATGTCTAAAAAGTTCTATCACTTTTGTTTTTGTTACATTGGAAAAAGGTTAAAAACTTATTTTAGGTGCATGCTACCTAAAATAAGTTTAGTTTTTTCTCAGCATTATTAACACTATTATGTCCAAATTAATATTTACATACTATAGAACCGTCCCTATGACGTCACAACTCACACATCACACTGGCTTATATAATTACCATGGTTTATGAAAAGAACATCGCAACCCCCATAACATGACAATGGCGTCCCATATTGCCCGCGTCGAGGATGTTCATTCGGTGGTAATCTGATATTTTATTACTGCGCATTGTTTAAACAATTGCGTAAGTGATTGTACTCGCCCGCCGGGATCTGCACCTTGCGAGGATGGGCTTACGTAACAAAGAAGCAAGAATATTAAAACTATTTAAATTTTAAACATACAAAAATAACCATTTAATGAAAAAATAATGACATCCTTTTTTAAAGTTCGGTTTTCCAAATTACCTTTTCACCATTTTCTTTTGTCCAACCATGTGTCTAACAACATGTACACTAAATTTTATTTAACAAAGAAAATACAACGAATACTATAGTTTTGTCTCTGACTCGTATAGCAAAATAATTATTAAAACATTTTAAAGTCGAAATAAAAATTACTTCTTGCAATTCATCGGAATAACTAGTAATAAACTAAATTTATTTTATAAATTCCATACAAGTTTTTTGTATGATTGAACTGCGTTTTTAAAATACACCTGACTTCATAGAGTATCAAAAGAATAGATGATGGTAAAAACTAGGTAATCAGTTTTTACCAAGATGTTTAATTTTACCACTTTTCTAGTACTTTACGTAAAATATTTAAAGGAATATGTTTAACAGTTACCATTATTTTTTCATTTTTTTTTCTTATTTAAACCTCATTTTATATTGCATTACACTGGCAAAACAATATTGAACGGCATACGTTCCGAGTTACCCCGGGTTGGGGAGGCGCTATCAAGTTACTGCTCTCCTGGTTGTCGGCTCCAGTTTGATCATTTTAGATTGAGACAAGGGATGATGGTATCTATGGGAAATAGAGAGCAATACTTCGTTCACTTCCGTTTGCCTTTTTTTTTGAGGACGTAGTGGAACTGAAATTGATTAATTCCTAAATTTTGGCGTCAAGATTTGATGACCCAATTTAATGCCTGTACCTATGTTATTCTAGTGATTGAAATTGCTTGTATATTCAAATAGTCAAATAATGTTGTATATTCAGACTTTCAATGACTTGGCCGAACTTTGAACCGATTAATCTGTTGGTAACACAAAATAGCGCCCTCGGCCTCGCCTTAAAACATAACATTTGCTTCCTAATGATAAACGACCGCAGTTAGAGACTTCAACTATATTTTAATAAGTCATTAATCGTCATTTTTCTATAAATTGTAACTCACAGCTGCAACTTGGAGACGTCTTACGGCCAATATTAACAACCTATCTAAGTTACGAGATTGTGCTATTTTAAATCAGTTACTAGGTAACCGCTGTTATATTTAAATAATTAACAAAAAATATCTTAGCAACAAAACTCTTGAAAGCCTATCTTTATCTGTAGATAGGATACCAATATTAGCCGATAGTCTATCATTAAGACAAAAAAATTAATATAAAAAAAACGAGTTAATGACGGATTATGAGATAATTATCGTTTCTGAGTAAGGCCGTTAATAATGATTGACGTCTTTGACGGTGACCCAAAATCTGCTATTCTTGTGGTCTTCGTTAACTAGGTATGTAGTGTAATGTTAAGGAAAACTGCTTATTGGCAAGAATTTCCCCTGTGTTTGTGTGTTTACCTTACTAAATATTTTTATGTACGTTACAATGTTATTAAGTAATCTAATTTTATAGTCCTTTTTGTTAAAATCACGTTCTTTCCAATTATTGATCTTACTTGATTATGATTTTAGTAATATGTGACTATTTAGTTTTCCTTTTTGAGTCAAATGAGTATGTATAAGTACTAAATAACGCGTAAAATACATAACATATATACCTAATACAATATAATCTACTCTATTGTAAAAAAACTATAAAAAAAATGAACACCATAAACGTGAAAACTAAACGTTAAACAAAATTAACATCATTGATCTCTTTTCGGTAACCTCATAAAACGAAAGTCCGCAACATGGTGCTCTAAAAACATGGAAAATACAATACCTTTCACTAGTATTGGTATTAAAGATATGTTTATCGTATGACAAAAACATTTAAAATCGTCGTGTAGAAACGAGAGGTTAAACGTAACCCAATCACAAAAAGTGACATTTTAGCATAAGTATTCCTGAAAATATAAACATTTGTGGGTTTTCTGACATCTAAAATTGAAATAAGGAGAATTTAACATTTAACTGCAATAATTAGCAAATAAAAGAAAGACCACAGTTGCGAAATTTCGGTTAAGTAACTGTGCAACCGCTAATCCGTATTAACACCAACATCTTATCTTCTTCTGCCGCCACTATTTAAGTGCTTGACATTTGTGTTCCGATTTGAAAGGTTAAAATGGTAATACTACTTACATACGCAAGATTCTTAATATCTGACCCTGACATTGCCAACTGAGAAGTACTTAAAGACGTCATTGGTGTGTGTAGGTAACGCCAACGAGAGATTCTTGACTTTGAAGACGCAGCCTATTTAAAAACTTTCGATTTTGGGATGCTTCAACCAAACAATAGATGAAATGGAAAATAAGTCGGAGTCCTTATTTGTCAAAAGGAATATCAATTATATCACGCAAGGAAGCGCTTACGACGCGTCTACAATGACGTAAAGTTGGCGCCGAATCACAATGCGGTCATCTTGAGTTATGCGGCAATTATAGAATATTTACGGGCAACTGATTTCACTCTTTGCTATGTCCATTGCAACAATTCTTGATAAAAATGCATGCGACATCTACAAAAATATATCTTTAAGTAACTTGACTGATCTAGTGTTTAACTGAGGATCGTTAAACACATAAGATGTCGGATTTCTTAAAATGTTATTGTAATTTGAAATACTCAAGTTAGTTAATTAGGTCCACCACATATATTCGGAACTTTGTCAAGGAATTTCGTTTCGCAAAAATTTTGCCACAAAAAAATCATAACTATCTACCACATCAGAATTGTTTCGTGCGAAATTTGTGTGAATATGCTATTAGCGAAATTGCGTTTCGGTCTTACGAAACAATTTCTTAACGAAATTCCGAATACATGTGGCGTGCTTTATATATGTGTACAAGTCAGCAAGCGTAAGATAGCAACAAAGAAATATAATTTTTAGTGTCTCACTACTACTAGCTGGAAAAGTTTTGCTACGACTCGCCCGGAACCATCGCCTAATTTTTTTTTCTTTATGATATTGGAAGGCAAACAAGCGGGCGGATTTCCTGGTGTTAAGAAATTCACGCCGCCTAGAGACACCAACGTTGGTCATGGTGCGTTGCCGACCTGAGGTTGGGATGTTAGGCCTCGAGCAAAAGTAAGTTTTCTGCTACCATCAGGTCAGTGTTTGCCGTTGGCGGTTCGGAGGATAAGGTACGCGGTAAACTTAGTTTTGGTTGAGATCTTACATCCCGGCTTCAGGTTGGCAACGAACCTTTACAACCTTTGATGTCTCTCATTGGGGTGAATTTCTTAACATCAGGAAATCTGTCTGCTTCCAATATCATAAAAATAAAAAAAAAGATAGGAAACCCGCCTGATTTTTAGTTATGTTATAATAAACAAGGTTTTGTTTAATATGCAGTCCTAGTAACGATATGACGACGTCGAGGTACATCGTAAGCAAGCATAAGGTACCAAAGCATCGTAACTACACGGGCACTGCCAGTACTGTTATTAATGGCCTAATCATCTCTTCTCTATGATCTATCAAGCTGAATACCACCACGACTAGCTTGTTTTTAATGGACAGTTACTTTATCCTTTGGGTTGTGTGTCGCGTCTTAATGACAATATGGTGTTCCGGTGTGGTATTCCAATGTAGTGCAGGCTAGGGTAACAGGTAGACTTCTTAAGCCTAAAACGCACTATACGCACCTATATCAGATATCTTTTTTACTCTCATTTTTAGAATTTAAGCCAAACAATAGTTGAAATTGAAAATAGTCCAATCCCTGTTGTCAGATGGAATATCAATTAAAGCAACCAAGGAAGCGAGTACGTCTAGTTACGTAAAGTTTGGCGCCGATTTACAATGCGGTCATCTTGAGTTACGCAGCAATTATCGAATATTTCGGACAACTGAATTCGTATTTTTGCAGTATCAGCTATAGCAATGGTTCCCAAACTATTTAGCGGACTTCAAAAATACGAGGTTTTTCCAATCGACTGTGTTTTTGAATGTTTGTTACTCGGCTAATAATGGATCGATTTTGATCCCGTTAGCTCATGATTCCGAGGTGGTCACATATTATTTTTTTATGATCCGATTAGTTGTTTTTGAGTTATACTTACTAATGTATAAATATTCATCTATATCGCCTCTGTGGTCAAGCGGTCCAAGTGTGGAACTTGACTTCATGAGGTCTCGGATTCGGATCCCGGGTCGGGCAACAAAGAGAACATTGGGTTTTTCCAATTTTCTAATAAAAAAATAATGTTGCTCGGGATTGGAAATGTGCCCGATTGGCGATAGTGGGACTTAGTGTCTTCGGCTAGTCGTGGTTGTGCCTCTGCCTATCTCTTCGGGGATATGGGCGTGAAGATACTTTTTTTTATTCATCAATAATTATTTCGACAACATTATTTATTTATTAACTTTATTAGCTTTATTAACTGTTCCTCAAAATCACTAGTGGGATGTCGATAAAATTTATGTATGACGTGGTCAATTGTTACTACAATTCTTTATTTGTACGATATATTTGCTCAAAATGTGTGAGTAATGGAAATCGCAAGAAGACGTAGAGTTATGTGATAATTTCCGAATATTAAGTTAAATTGATTTTTGGGCATCCACTATATTGTACTTTTTTTATGACCAGCTAAAGGGATAATTTTAATTCCGATTTAAATTGTTTTAACTAGTACTGTATAAAATTGGATTGTAGTTTATTTGAGTGACTATTGTGTTGCTAGCCTCGCAGCTTTAACAATTTCACCGAACTTTGTGGACAAAAAGAGTACTGATGTAAAATAAGCCTTCATTTTGCTAATTCCGCGTAAGCAGTGTAACTGTTGTGGCAAATAGTCCCCCAAATGACACAGAATGAATGATAAAGGCATTTTCATGACAGTTATGATAGATTTCCGCAAAGTAAAAGTAACGCCTGATTCAATAAAAAAGAAGAGTTCATCCCGAGACATTAGTATTTAGATAGATTGTAGAGCGACGACGTCAGCAACAAAGAATGTCTCCCGAGAAACCGAACCTCGATTTAGTGCTGCGTTTTGGTAACTAAACGAGTTGCTGGGATGATGGGATGGGAGTGAGTGTTAGGCGTCTGACGGAAATCGATGGTAGAGATGGTAGTGTCCTCAAACGTCGAGCAAAATGAAAATTAAAGCTAGTCATCGTCATGTTCCGGTTTGAGTGTATCAGAAATAGTTTTGAACAAATGATCATTTATTATAACGTACTGGCTGATTTAAAACATACAAAAGAAACAAAAAATAGAGATGGCGCTTTTGACTTCCCCAAACGTGTTCTCTTACTAGTCTGCGCTTCCCCATTTTGTTTCATATTACAATGGCCTAAATACAAAATGTCGCTTTTTATAAAACTTTTTGTGTATTCACTTAAGATGTCAAGAGGCACGCACGAGTGATCATTAGGAAAAGTGTCATTACATTGCATTGTATGTTTGTTTGTCGGTGTTCGATTAAACTCGAACATAGGATTAATCTGGCTATAGTTGTATTACAATATAGCTAATACCATCAAGATAAAGCCAGTGTAGTGGATGACTACACTTGAATTATGAAAATCTGATATCAGTTTATAAGATACAAACAGATCTTTTAAAAAGATAGATTTATTACAATCAAATAGAGATCGTATTTAAGGTTTAAATGGACATTTCTAGCATTTTTTGTAATCATTGGAAAGCTTTTTTAAAATGATTTAAGTGATTCTCCGCTTAAACAAAAAGTACATAAATATTCTTATTTTATATATTTCTTAATTTGAAGTATATCTTTTTATGATATTAGAGAAGCCAAACAAGCAGACGGATTTCCTGATCGTAAGAAATTCACGCTGCCTAGAAACACCATAGGTGGTAATGGTGTGTTTCCAACCAGAGGCCAAGATTCCAAGATATTAGGCCTCGAGTAAAAGTAAGTTTTTTTTATTCTCATTTAAGTGAATTCTATAATTTTTAATAAGAATATACTCGTAGCTTCTAAAACCTAAATTTTATGTGAACAAGGAGGCTTACCCAATGGTAACAAATTTTGATGCCTAGCCTATTCTCTAAAGAACGTGACAATAGCGAGCTCGAATGTTACTAAAGCTGAAATAGATAAGGTGGGGATAAACGTCCAGTCAAAATGACATAGAATTATATCTCTAGTTCTGGCTAATTATGTGATTTTTAGCAATCTAATTTACAAAAAAGTTATAAATCAATACGTTTTTGAAATTAAACTACCTTTAAATTAAATAAAATAAAACTTGTAGAAGACATACTCGAAATTTGTTGGGTTCTGGCCATTTTTTGTAAATAATTCAAAATTATTGAAACTAAATTTCATGCCTAGTTCAGCAGAGTACTTTAATTATCTTACTATACACCTAACTAGCTGTTCCGGCGAACTTCGTTCCACCCGTTCAGTTTGTATGTGAAAAATTAAAATGTTGTTTCTCGAACTTCGTTCCACCCGTTCTAGTTTGTATGGAAAAGTTAAAATGTCGTTTTTCCTAGTTTCCTCGCTGTTGCAAGGGATAAAATGTACCCCATGTCCTCCTTTCGGTTCTAAGCTACCTCTCCATAAATTTTTAGTCTAATCAGTTTAACTGTCATGACTGATTCTTCTTTCACATTTTTTTTGTTTTTATGGTTTTTAAGGCGTATTCTGCTATTCGGGGTGAAGACAAATCCCACAAATTAATAAACATGAAAATTGGTCCAGCAAATCTCGAGTTATAAGTGTTGTAACAAACTCGACTTTCTTTTATACGTATAATATAGATATAGATAGGGCAAAGAATTATCTACTATTCATACCGGAACACGTTAACCGCAAACACTAACGCTATAGTTTCAAGAAAAGGTCAAGCAGCCCCTCTAGTTCAGGGTGTCGAATAAGATCACACCAGTTAAATTGACTGACTGCCGTCAGAAGACAAAGTTGGTAATCTAAATTAGTAGATTATTCCAGTATACGGCGATCGATTTACGAGTATTGCTTCTCTACTTACATATGTTTTTATTACAGTGGTTTTATTTGTCTTTAAAAATATTTTGCTTCCATAATACAATTACAGCTAACAAAAAATATTATTGCTAAGGAGAAGTTTTAAGCTTTTTATAAGTCGGGAGGGGAGGAGCTTCCTAAAAGGTTTCCGTGACGGTGTACATTTTCCACAGTTTACTTTGAAGGGGTTGGGAAGCCGCACAACTTACCAAGGGCCCTTTGTTTTGGTCTGATGTATTTTTGTTAATGTTTTTGTTTTGTTAAATATAAAGCTGTTTTCAAAACTTTTGCTTGTTTTTTTATATTTTTACAAAGACCGATTCCTTTATAAAAAAAATCTACGACGTATTTTTTTTTCCTTTTTCCTTTTATAAAAAAGGAAGTAGTAATACACTGCAGTAAATGTTAAGATGTTTAGATCCCATCACCGGCTATGTATTAGCTATTTAGTTTGTATATTTAGTAATGTATTTTTGATCTGTCACATTGGGTGGTCTGCGATTACATAACCTATAACAGCTTTTCCACTTAGCAATGTTAGTGGTAGACTTCGTCGTGTTGCAACGAGGGTAGAGCAGGCTACGTATGACTTATGATCTCTTAATCAGGTTGGAAATGCATAATTAACATTGTTGGTACCTATCGGCAGCAATTGTGTTTTGAACCTTAAAAAAATGTGTCTGAATTATTCCACTAAAGCAGTCAGACTAGGTTGTAGTAATGCAAAAAAAAATTTAAAATTAGAAAATTGGAAAAACCACATTTTCTTTTAGTTGTCCGACCCGGGAATCGAATCCGAGACTTCATGTTGTCAAGTCTAACACCTGGACCGCTAGACCACAGAGGCGATTAGAATATATCAGATCTCATATAGAGCTAAGCTTCTGAATCTACACGGCCAAACCTAATTCTACCGAATAAATTTATGACTTCACCGTTTCGCTATTGTCGGTGGAGGTGATGAGAAAATTTAGTTTCTGAAGTAACACCCGTTAGTCATAAGCATAACACTAGCATAAAATTTGCTTGCTGTGGAGTTATATCAATTCATGTTATTTATCGCGGGATGTAAATAAATAAAACAGAAGGCAAGTGTTGCACTAGAAATACAACTCAAGGTTGAAATAGCGAGGTCTATCATATTACTAGGTAAAATGATACCACTATCACCGTGCGTGACGACAGCGATACGCTCCCGTTCATGAACCTGTTTTTTAACTCGTATCCTGTTAACTTTTAGAATAACGAACTCTTACATTATTTTGATATCCTGGTTATTGTTTTCCGCTTGTAATCTATTAACATATTACTCATATAGAAAAATAAAAATAAAACTACTAAAAGTCGACTTTAATTTTATGTCATACTAGCTGCTCCTGCCAACTTTGTTCCAATCATTCAGTTTGTGTAGAAAAAATGAAAATGTTGTTTTTTCTAGTTTTCCACAGTCGAACGGGATAAAAAGTATTCTATGTTCTTCCCGTGGTTTTAAGCTACTTCCCCGTCCATTCTCAGCAAAAATGCTTAAGCCGTTTTTGAGCTATAAATTTTGTCACTAGCACGACTTTCTTTTATATATTGATACTATTCCGGCAAACTTCGTTTCACCCGTTTCATTCGTATGGAAAAAATACAAATGTTGCTTTTCCTTGCTTCCTCGCAGTCGAACGGGGCAAAAAGTATCCTATGTCCGTCTTCTAGTTCTAAGCAAGCAAGCTTTAGCAAAAACGCTTCAGCCGTTCTTGAGTTATAAATAGATCAACTTACACAACTTTATTTTGTAAAATATATAGATGTACATAAAAATATAAGATTTTATAGATTTCCCTGGTATTTCATCAATTCATAACAGGAAGGTGGCAATGGAAGTAAAAAGTTAAAAAAAAACTTAATTCTTGAAATCGGTTCAAATGTATTGTAGAAACAGACTAGCATACTTAAAAAAATGTAGGCGTCGAACAAAGCCTTTCCCTTTTTTAAACTGGGTTATATACAGAAGCCTACATGGACGAGGTTGTGAAACGTGCAAAAAAGATCGGAAACCTATACCTAATATTCAACTGAATTACGTCCTTTGTTAACTGTAAAACTATAAAAAGAAGTTTCCAAGGTAATCTGTTTGCCTCCGTGTTTGTGGTCGTGGGTTCGAGTCTCTGTCAACACGATCACGGTTTAAGTACCCACTGTGTTTAGTTTTCATTGTTCCGGTTCTTCGAGCTTTTGAGGTTCATAAAATGCTGCCGTGGTTGCAATTAATGTTCATAATCTGTGGACATCATTTTTAGTAATATTTTTAAGTTAAGGATCTTTTCAAATGTTTTAAAGTAAAAGATATGATAACCCATGAATCAGCTAGTGAAATAAATCAATTATAATATTAACTTAAACAAAAAGTATCTTCACATCCGTATTCCCGTAGACCTAGACAGTAACAAGGGCATTCTTGAGTAGCCGAATATAGGTAGTCCCACAATATGATCGGATGCAAACTTATCGCCAACCGGGCACTTATCTAATCCGAGGCAATATTGTTTCTATTATAAAATTACAAACATTGTTTTTAAGCAAACCGGGAATTGAAACCAAGATTTCATTTTTAAAACTAAAACTTTGATGGATGGGGCCTAATAACATTTGAATTGGTCCGAAGAAATATGTTAAGTATAAGTTTATGTTTATGTAGTAATTGAATGTATAATATAATTAATGGAATTTGGAAAGGTTGGCAACTGAATATGTTTCCTGTTAAAATTTCAGGAAAACATTGTAAGTCTTTTAGAAATAATGTTGATTTTTTTTACATTTTAATCTTATATATAAAGTTTTACTCTTTAGTTTTTTAATTTTAGCTGCTTCATACAAAAGTAACAAATACTACTAATTTTTTTTGTTTTAGTTGGAGCAGAATTTGGACTATGAAATTTGTCGCCTCTGTGGTCTAGCGGTCCGGCGTCGGACTTAACTTCTTGAGGTCCCGGGTTCGATTCCCGATTCGGGCAACAAAAGAATTGAAAATGTATATTTTCAATTTTCTAATATAAATAATGTTACCCGGAATTGGCTATATGCCCGGCGATAGGCTGGCTACCTATCACATTGTGGGACTTCTTGTCTTCTGCTAATCGTGGTTGCTCTGGTTGTGCCTCTGTCTAACTTTTCGGGGATATGTGCGTGAAGACACTTATTTTAAACTTAAAAATCCCCAACTACAAAATTTCATCAAAATTGTTAAAACTGTTTCCAAAAAACCAGGCCAGGCAAAAGGAATATGAAAAAATAAAAGTAAATATTGAAGCTCGCTTAATAAGTTACTGAGAGTAGAAAAATTTAGAGTATTGAAGTTTTTTAATTTCATTTTAAAGAGATTTTGAGGTAAAAATCGGCGTGATGACATCAACGAAAGATTCCCTTTTGTACCTACTTAACTGTAAATTAAGTATATCGACAACAAGCTGTAAGTAAAGTAGCCACAGTTCGCACCTTTATAAAATGTTAAACAATTTGGAAATAATATGTAGGTGCTTAGTAAAGAGTTTATTCATTAATTATAGGTAATCTCTTTAGAGCAACATTTTAACGCTTTTCTAAATATTATTGGTATCTTTTAAGAGCGTGTACTTTATGTTTTGTTTGTCAGCCGCGGTCCAATATTACCTATTTGTTTTGGACGAAACGTATTGTATTTTCTCAAGTAGTAGTTGTTCCCATATCATTTTAAGGAATAATGAATAGCTTTGTATGATTTTAACACGTTATTGACTAATCAAATTTACGAAATCGCCTCTATGGCCTAGTGGTACAACGTCGGACTTGACTTCTGGTGGTCAAGGGTGCGTTCCCCGGGTCGGGTATAAAAAAAAACAAAATGTATATTTTCAATTTTTTAATAAAAATAATGTTGCCCGGGATTGGATATGTGCCTGGTTGGCGATAGGCTTGCCACCTATCACATTGTGGATGTTAGTGTATTCGGCTAGTCGTGGATACCCTGGTTGTTCCTCTGCCTAATTCTTGTCCGATTATCAAAAATCTAGATAGTACTATTATTTGCTCTCAGTACTTTAAATAGATAAGTTGAAGGGTAGAGTTACCGCCAAAATTCGCGTACAATGACGTTTTCACAAAATCTGTTTTCAATAATATTTAAAAACAATATTTTTAGATAAGTCGCAGAAGGTGGGACTGCGTGAAATATGGCAAGAGTTGGCTAGCAGTAAATGGACAATAGAAAAAAGATGACAAAATGTATAATATATTTTTCTCTTACCAACATGTAGAGTTTTTCTATAATTAAACTACATACTTATTTATCGATGGTCGTTGCAGTCGGAATAGCAGCAGTACCTACTATTACCACGAAATTGCAACTTCGCGCGTTAAGGTATATTCAGCGATTCTGCCTGGCAGACTGTGCGTAGTGTTTTGCCAGTAGGGGAAGGGGAACACATTAGACGTGTCCCGCGTATTTACGTGCATTTCTTGAATCCAGGAAACTTGTTAAAACATATCAGAAATAATAAATGATAAAATACTATCATCACCCATAACATTCGTTTTAGTTGACAACCATTTATAAGTAACTAGTACTTCCCTTACTAGTCTGTGGAAACTAGCGGCCCGGTACGTGCTTCAACGTGCTTTGCTACGCATATGGCCGCATGAATGACATAACACAACAAAACAAAAGTGAAGAAAAACAACTGAAAAAAGTTTCAATATTTCAGCACAATCCCCATCTGAAAAATGTTTCAATTTGACAGAAAAATACCCATTAGGCATTAATAAAACGGTCCGCCATTTATTGAATTTACTTGTTACAAAAAATGTGATAGATGAAGAACAGCTCGACCGATTTTATGCAAAGCCTAAATATTTGGTTTGGATAGGTGAGACCGTTCTTGAGTTATAAAATTACAACGAAAAGTGGCATTGATAAAAACTTTTCGTTGTGCGTAATATACAGATAACAGTGTTTCGCTTTTTTTGTTCTAGATATGCACTGAGTAATGCAGGCCTTTTTCTAATTTTGTCATGTTTCAGTTTTGCTTGAATGCTAGTGGCCGTTAAAATTGTAGGTCTCTTAACTTAAGTTTTGTTAATGAGTGAGCCTTCTATACCTACGTTAGTACTGTTACTAAATCTATGCTATTACTAGCTCTGGCTGCGAACTTCGTTCCTCCCGTTCAGTTTTTATGGCAAAAATACAATGTTTTTTCCTAGTTTCCTCGCAGTCAGATAGGATAAAAAGTACCCTATGTCCTTCTCCTGGCTCCAAGCTACCTCCCCTTCAACTTTTAGTTCCGTTCTGGAGTAACCAATAATGTAACAAAGATGACTTTATTTTACATGCAGAAATTGTTAAACCTTAATTTCCGTTTTGTTAGTAAGTAAATCTTCTGTACCTACGTTAGTACTGTTACCTAATCTATGGTATTATTATGGATTATGGAAGGCGTGTACGTTAACGGAATAAGACGTTCAGATAATATTTTCACAAAAATGATGAAACCGAGAGTAGTAGTTAGTATTGAATGGGCCGTGCTTTACAATTAATACCAAGTACATTTACCATATTTAGGTACGTTTTAATAATATTTACCGACTTACCGGGCAATTGACGTTAAAGTATAATAAGCTACGATATTTACGAAGAAGCTGTTTGTAGGGCTAATATTTGTTTTGAAAAAATACCTACGTTTATATTATTGTGCAATACAGTTTGACACATAAATCGAAGAACATTTAACTGACAACTTTTCTTTGGTGGAAGAAACATTCATTGCGTATAAACAGTAGATACTAAACACCTCTCTTTTTTCTTAGTTATTTTGCTAGTTACGCTCAAAACCCGCAACAATGATAAGTATTGATGTTGTAGTGGGATCATCACCTTTATTTTCGGTTATGCGTTCGCTCAATGACAAAATATAAACCTATGCTCCAGTATATATCTAATAATCTGTTATAATATAATCTGTTGTTTTATTACCATTTGTTGTTGTTTTCTTCAGACAAGTCATAAACTAACAGGGGCTACACAGAAAGATACGTAGATTCAGTATTACTATTAGTAGTACTATTAGTATTAGTAGTACTATTACCATTAGTACTAGTAGTACTATTTAAATCATGCGCTTTGGCTACATTCGTCAAGCTTCGGAAATCCGAATGAATTTTAAATAATAATATAGAGTTGTTATTACACGTAATTAATCATTTCGCTTAAATTTAGATTAGGTCAGCCAATTTAAAAATAAAAGGACAAAGTTTAAAAAGAGTAAAAAGTGTAAAGCCGAAGCGCATAATTTAAAGAGTACTACTGCACTACAACTGTTTCGTTTAAAAGCCTGCGACTATTGCATAATTGTAGTTGTTATATTATAATGTTAAATATGATTTTATAGATATATTATGTTATAGATGATAGTGATGATGCTTAAATAGCAAAACCGGTTGGCTTAAATATAATACTTAATAAAAAATATGTTGTGGAATTACAAGTGAAAATAATAAATTGTGGCGAAATAACTGACATAATAAAAATCCTCTTTGTCTTATAATGCTTACCGTTATATCCTGTTAGGAGGGTAGAGCAACTGACAAATTTAGTATACTACTAGGAAACAAATAAGAAAAAAAACTTGTTAATGGAAATTTCAGTTTAAAAAATCTTACTTTATTTCTCGAATTTAAATCGCACAAGTGGTGGTGATCACGCGTCTCTATAATTCTTAATAAAAAAAATACCACTATATCAGAACGCGGCATATCACTGTTAAAGTCAGATGAAAAAAAATCACCTGGATTATTTGTTTTAAGTGTTGGGTATCATTTCATATATTTTTTTTACATACATATAAGACAAGTAACCTCTAGCATTTTTGTTAGAAACTATTGAAATCTTCTGTACCAACAACATTTAATTTTTTTTATTGGGTAATCTTTAGAATAAACAGGAGTTTATTGTAAAATCGTGCATACAATGCGCAGACTAGTAAAAGAACTAATTCTCATGAAGTGAAAAATTGAATAAGAGACATTTAACCACCTGACTGTATAACTCAACTGCAGAAAACAACAAAGCTTAAACACATTACTAATGAGGTTTTAATGTGTTGAAATATGAACATTGGCTATGTTAAAAATATTTTTTAAAATCTTGGAAAGAAAAGACTTTTGTTCAAAAGCCTCCATTGTGAAATACATTTTCTTATTTTTATCTAACAATTTCGGTAAGTAGGTTACTAAAATTAGAGTCCCTTATTAAAAGAAAACTATAGCTAATGTATTCATTTCCAGTTTGTATTTAAGTGTGAAAATATGTAAATATGTTTGGACATAGAAATATGTATTTATTATTTATATTTCTTTTTTTGCAAACAAACGACATGAACCACTACCCGAACAAAAGTTGCCCTGGAATCAACAAACTCTTTGTAATGCTTAAAATGTGTGTCTTCTCTAACAAATCATTTTTTTTCATATGACAATTTATTTTCAAACAAATACTAGAAAAAAGATGGCAGGTTATTTATTAATTGATTTATTTTGAATCAAAATTCAAAATGGTGGCTAGACGCATATATTGTAAAAATCAAAACTTAATTGGATCAACATAAAGGCTTTGCGTACAGAGTATGGTTGAATAGATATACCGGTATCATTATAAGGTTTCTTTAATTAATTATTTATTTTATAGTTAAAATAATAACTTAAGATTTATAACGTCTTCGAAGTTGAGAAAGTTGAAAAGTTGTTCTTTGATTTAAGTGCAGTAAGGTTTTTAGTAGGTGCTTAATAATGCACTTGTTGTAGTCCCTGGTCAATGAATTTAAGCAGCCAGCCTACAAACACTCGTAGGAACAACGTATACGCATCAATAAATAGAAAAATAGCAAACAATAGAAAGCCGCGAAAAAAGCTCCCGTGTGTCACGTGACCGCATTTCTTTTGACAGGTGAAATAGCGGAAATATGCTCTGCATGACGTCTAGTAAACTTTAACACACGTTGGAATGAAAATCACTCTTCATGTAAATATTTAAAGTTGAAATTGGTATGGCAGTTTCGTGTAATATGACAGATTATACAAAATATTGGTGCTTTGTTTGACGTGAACAAAGGAGGCGTGTTAAGAGGCACGTGGCTACCATTATGAGATGAAAGTTTATAATTAATGAGGGAATATTAGACGGGAGAGATTATTATTTAATTAAAGTCTATTAATTTCACGGTTTTGTTAGGTCATAGAGTTCTGTTTTAATGTTAGAGTATTATAAAAGTATCCAGACAAACAAAAAAGGCGTGTAAATGTAATTATAAAAAAATCCAGTATTACCTTGTACGTTTTTTTTGCTTTGACTTCTTATGTGTCAGTTACTATTATGTAAATCTTATAATGCCTAGTAATTCAAGTTTATTTTTATATCTCTAAATATTCGGAGCGGTCCACATATTGTTTATTTTTTTTGACGTTTTTTTTATTGACTCGTCTTTAAAAATATGTACAACCCCAAATTTCTATCCTTTCGTCGACCAATTTCCACTTTTGTTTCTTAATAATTTTCATGTAAGTTGACAATACGAAAACAATTTTTTTTTATGAACTGTTATTAGGTACGTAGTTGTCAATCTGAAACTCAAGAAGGTTACCGGGATAGCTATTAATTTTATATAAACCTTGCATGAGTAATATGTAGTGGCGGAAAAATATATACCTATTCATATATGCAAAACGTTTAAGATAATCCTCATTGGTCCAAAGATTAGCAAATGTTTTTTTAATCTACATTCTACGAAATATGTCTTGTATAATACATTTATTTGATATTTCCAACTCTAGTGATAAACTATTTGGGAATGTAGCAGTATTTCGTAATATTTACAACACAAATAAACAATTTGCTAGTTTTGGTAATTAATTCGTGTAGTTTTTCCGGGATATTTATTGTTAAGCACAAGAATACATAGAAAGTAACTGATGTAATTTTTCCGGAATATTTATTATTAAGCACAAGAATACATAGAATGTAACTGATGAAGTTTTTCCGGGATATTTATTGTTAAGCACAAGAATACATAGAAAGTAACTGATGTAGTTTTTCCGGAATATTTATTATTAAGCACAAGAATACAAAGAATGTAACTGATGTAGTTTTTCCGGGATATTTTTTATTAAGCACAAGAATACATAAAAAGTAGAATTTTTGTTTCACTGTTCTCGTTCCAACACATTTCCACAAAAAGCAGATGTATTGTAACTCGATACTCGCGCTTGAGTTTTACGTGTATTTTTGTACGCTTCCGTTTTCGGGGTTGATGTGAGAATAAAACTTTTTATCTCATTTACCTCAGCCACATTTTAGGGCTTCATTTGTGTATTTTAACTGAATAGAAAAGAGAAGGTTATGTTTTCGACGCCGATACCTTTTATGCATCTTACTCGGTTTCTCCGGCTTTTTGTTAGCCGATTTTAAATTTATCCTTTTATATTATCCTTTGACTATATTCTGTTGTGTTTGTATGTTTCTTTTTTTAGCTTATATTATTTTTTATTCGATTTGATTTTATGGCTAAGACATATAACCATACTGCCACAGTTGGTTGTTTCAGTTCTCCGTGTTCGTCCGGGCTCCTATGCAGAATAGACCATCCTAGTAGGTGGTAGAGTTTCGCATTGACTCGCACGAATTGGTAACACCGCCTTACCTTTTCCTGTCGCCATAACGTCAGTGCTTGCCGTTGACATGTTCAGGTTCAGAGGATTAGGTAGCCGATATGCTTACTTTTCCTCGAAGCCTAACATCCCGGCCTCGGGTTGGCAATGCACTATTACCACCTTTGGTGTCTACTCTCTAAGCAGCGTGAATTTCTTACTATCTGGAAACCCAATATGGTAATGTGAAGACTAGTGTACTAAATATTAAACTTATCAACAATATAGAAAATGGAAACTTTTTACTACTTTATTTTTCCACGATTATCCAATTACACGTGATTCAGTCTTTACGGGTTCACTTTGAAGACTATAAAAGATTGTGGTCAGTCCAATGTTTTCTATTGTTTTATTTCCTACCCTATGTCACCGGTGAGACGACCATGCCTGCGGTTAAGAGTTGCGGTTGCGGTAGTACGCAGGCTTAGAATAGAACATGCTGTAGGTTTTAATAACAATGGTGGATTTTTAAGGACACGTCATTATCTTATGTCACTAATAAGGACGGTTTTCAAAACTATTCAAACTTGTAATTGTTTTAGAAAATTCCTAAGGACAGAAACAAGGCAAAATTTTAATAAAACGCTATTGAATACTTTCAATTCCAACTTCAAATTCCATAAATAAGCATAAATATGATCAATCAAAATTTCAAGCTCTTTTGAAGAACATGTGCACGTGCCTTTACAGACAAGCAGATCGTAAGACGTTAACGTCAGTTTGTATATCACTAATACGAGGGTGGTAGAGTTTGCGATCTTTGATCGGATTGCTAAGTTCTTACGTACCTGCTTCTGCCGCGATAGCGCTTGTCACTATCGAGTTCTGATTTCGAGGGCATGAACCTGATAAATTACGCATTAAGTTATATATCTCAGCCACAGCGTACGGTCCACTAAACTTACGCAAGAATGCAAATAAGTTTAAAAATTCAGGCTCGGTTAGGTGATATCCACACATCATGTTGGGTGTTAATGCACATTGTGAATTTATTGCTGTCAGGGAGTCTGTATTCATGTTTACTTTCTGATTTCTATGACAAGAATAGTATATTATATGGTATATATACTGCCCCCGATTATAAAAAAGACGCATCTGACACTTTTTACAAATTTGAGTTATATAGATTGCCGAAATCAGAATAAAAAGGCGCATTTGTTTGTATTTTTAATATATTGCTAACTACCTCTTGTAACTTTTTAGCACAACAAAATAAGGCGCTTCTTTACCCCTTTTACACCTAATTGAAGAACGACGAAAAAAGACGATTTATTTAAAACTTAATTGAAAAGTCGCATTTATGTATACTTAGTAGTTTCATTTTAAGTTCAGTAATAAAAAAGGTGCATATTTGTCCCTATTTCTAAGAAGAAGATAAAAAGACGCAATATTACCATTTGTGTGTAATTGAAAACCGCTTTCACATTAAGAAAAACGACTGCATCTAACCACTAATATTAAATCTTTATTATTTTTTACTTTTAGTTTTGAAGTCGATTTTTATTAACGTAGTCATTTTTATTTAATACTTTTTAGTTTATTGGTGATATAGTTTATTTTAATAAAAACAAGCGGGAAATTTGTCTGATACCAAACTTCCTAGAAAAGGAAACAATACTTCAGCTATCAACGCTGTAATCACTATGCAAAACTAAATGACATTTGAACTAAATTTTCTACTTTTGTGGTTATGGTTAGTATCTTTTTTTCTATGACTTTTATCGCAATCGGCCAATCTCAGAACAAAGAGTATATCATAATAAAGTGTCAAAAACAATATTTTCGCGGAGTTTTGGCGCCATCGAGAGAAAAGATGGTCGAAGTTTTTTCATAATTATTGAATTACGTGTTAATATTGAGTGAAATTAGTCAATTTTGGTGGCGTTTTGTACAATTTTGTTCAGTAAAAGTGCACAAATGAAATAATCATAAAGAAATTAGCGTATCGTATATTTTCTCGTTGCCGCCAAACTCGTTACATGAGCTTGTGTAAAAAGGCCACCGCTTTACCCAAGAGCCTGACATGACTTATTGACGAGTTACGACTGATGACTAATTTAAATTAATTGAAATTGATATAAAATTTGATGCAAATTTCCACTTGACTAATGGCTAAATACTAACGTGAAGGCCAAAACTTAAAGAAAGAAAAAAAAATATTTTCGCGAAACATCAATGACTGAAGAGAAATAGATAATTAGTTTTGAACTACAGTACTCATATATATTCTGTGATTTTGATAACACTCACTCTATGATTCCGGCAAGACGTTTCGTTTTACACAGTCACAGTTCTTTGTAATTCACTCAATATTTCCGGTTCGCGTGAACATGGCATCGCACCTGAACGGACGGACCAATTTTGATAAATATTTTTTGTTGTGTTGGTCATTGTCAGAAAAGGGTTCTTATGAAGAGCTTAGAAACTTATGATATATGATTACTGAAGAAACTTATGAAAAGCAATTGTAGGTAAAATAAGAAATGAAATGAAATTTATTTATTTGCGGAACATGTGTGTTTTAAAGTTGTTACAGAATACTTATTCATACCAACATATTCTACCACATTGTGGTGTGCAAATATCTAACTTAATTAAATATATTGTATTTTTTATTTTTGTTATTTATATATTTTAACATATAAATTCGTTTAAATATATTTACTACTAGGTTAGCACTTATTAATTTAAGCAAAAATTTTAACGATCGAGTTTCACCTTATCTACCAATCACTACTACTGTTTCCAAACCTAGCCAGACAGGAGAAGAAACGGCGAAAAACAATGCTTAATTTATTTCAAACATAACTAGTTATTGGTGTCAAGCGATATGAAGTTCGCCGAGTCGCCTAGGGTTTTAAGTAATTAAACCATTTAGTAGATATCTGCGATGGTAGAGCTATGTGTCGCATGTGCAGAGCTAAGCAAGTACCTACGTCCTTCGTAAATAAAAATAAGTTTAATACAACCCATGATGTAATCAACAATTTTATTCCCAGTACATTAGCAGTAGCTCCACCAAACTCGCCAATTATCTGCCGAAGCCCGCCACGCGCCTCCTAATGGATTTAATTATTTTGATATTCAAGACCGCCCTCTACGCTGCCATAATAACATAATTTGACAGTTTTGTTAGATTATGGTGCCCTGGTAAACAAGTATGTTTATACCATTGACCATACATTTATACTTTTGTTTTTAGCTCGATAAAATAAATAATTAAATAAAAATAATTCTAGTATAAAAAAAATATACTAATAGTTCGAATTTCAAAAAAATATGAAATAAGTATCTTCACGCTTTTATCCTCGAAGCTTAGGCAAAAACACTACCAGGGCAATCAAGACTAGCTGAAGACATGAAGTCCCACAAAGTGATAGGTGGCCAAGCCTATCGCCACCGGGCACACATCCAATCCCGAGAACATCTTTTTTTAGAAAATTGGAAAAACCACATTTTCTTTTTGTTGTACGACCCGGCAACCGGGAAATATGAATGTTTATTAAATTAATAAAAAAAAAAAAATGAACTATCCTTTATTTTAGTACATCAACTTTATTATAACATGATTTACAATTAAAACTTTCAATAACCCCTGACACAAACAAAATTTAATTTAGCGAAAAATCATCTCGATCATGTCAGGTTTTAACAAAAAAAAATCGCATTGAAATTAGTATCTACACAACATAGATTGGAATTCTGGCTTGTGTATTTTTCACTTCAGAATAAATGATAATGAACGAAAAATGCCAAAATAAATTAATTTAGTCTTGTCAGTCTTAAAATGCCTTATTTCCTAGCAATTTCCTTAAAGCAGCGGTCGGCAACCCGCGGCCCGCGGGCCATTTGCGGCACGCCGACGTATTACTTGCGGTCCGTTAATGTTTTGTAAATAAGTTATAAATATCACAATAAAGCCTTAAAAACGCGCTTCCTTGCACCCAGTTTCATTTTTGTAATGGATGTGACCAATTATACGTGGGTATATTTGGCGTCTAGGGTCAATATAACTAGAGTGGCCCACCTTTAGTTTATTTTGCCGCTTTGTGGCCCTTGCCACCGAAAAGGTTGCCGACCGCTGCCTTAAAGTTTTGTTAAATTACTGTGGAGCTACGTCGAAGAGTGTCTCTGTTGCCGAAATCACAAACTTTTGTCTTTGTTGAATTGAATTAAACAAGGATTTTGCAATGCAACCTGCATTTTGTGTCAAATTCTTACAAACATTATTCTAAAATAATTCATTTCTTCAACATAATTCTTTAAAATTTTGTCGTTTTTTAAATTAAGATGGATAGTTTTCATGACGAGAGTAAATACGATTATTTGTAATTGACAAAGGAATTTTAATCAGTCTCTGCCGGAGCTTTAGACAGTGCATAATTTAAAACTAGAAGAGAAATAGGTAAGTACCTATTTCTCTTCTAGTTTTAAATTATGCACTCAGTGTAAAATCAGTTGTCAATATGAAGACGCAAGATATTCTTTTTGCATACATATAATTTATATTTGGTGAATTCGCCCACAAAATGCCCTTCGAGTACAAAACAAACAAAGGGGCTTTCGATTTGTTTGTTTCCATTGCCCCTTTTAATAGAACAAACACAGTAATGGTTGGTGTATTGCGGACGCCATTTTGGGGTCGATTTTGTTTTTAATTTAAGCACCCATTAACGAAACTTAATAGCCACTTTTAATATAAAATTCTGTATTTTAGACAATTTCCATTACAGAAAATGCAATAGAATAGAAATGGAATAGAATTAGTTTCAAAGCCCTGATGATGCTGTAAAAAGTGAAACCGGTTGGCTGGAGAGTAACGAGAGTGTTAAATAAAGTGTATAGTGGATAAGTACAAGTGTTAACTACAAAAAAACATGTGTATACAATAGAAATGATTATTATTACAAATACAATAATTTTTTTACAATAAATTAACCACAAGACAATTAAAATATTTAACATCCTTTAAAAAATATTTAAAGATATTTATTTGTTACCGTAAATATATTATTACTGAATAATTGCAGGACGTAGTAATAGAAGATATTCACTCAATTTGTGGAAAATCTTTTAAGCTTTTTAATCTTACCAATTTACTACATGTGGATCAACAGAGTTTCATCATTTACTAGGTGGTAGACCTTTGCAGCGACTTGCCTGGTCTGGTACCACCTTACCTATTTCTGCGGCCATGACGTCAGTGCTTTCGTTGGCGTGTTTCGGTTCTGAGTACAAGGTAGCCGGTAAACTTACTTTTGCTCGCTTCCTAACATCTTGGCCTCATGTTAGCGACGCACCATTACCACCTAGGCGACGTGAATGTTTCACCGTCAGGAAATCCGTCTGCTTGTTTGCCTTTCAATATTATAACAAAAATGGGTGGATATACTCATGTACGCGCGTAAGAAGTTAGTAACTGGATGACCGAGCTTTGCTCGGTATTTTTTTTTATAAATTGTGTTTTTTGGAAATTATATTTAAGTAAGAAGAATATAATGTAAAATTTCTTAGCAAACACTCATTGACTTCGTGTCACTTAACAACGCCATCTGCTGGAACAACTTTATTGCTCACAAAAAATGTCAGAGTCATATTTTTGAGTTTAAGCACGAATAAAATGACATTTTCTAAAAATTATTCCTAGCTAGATCGGTTTATCGCCCTCGAAACCTTACATAGTAAATTTCATGAAAATCGTTGCAGCCGATTCCGAGATTCCAATTATATATTTATATACATACAAGAATTGCTCATTTAAAGGTATAACATACCATTATATGACACTATTAAAACAAACATAAAAAAATCTTTAATGAAAAATATATAAATTGCACTTGTATGAAACTAAAACACGTGAGTGAATATAGAAATATGTTTATAAAGCAGGCAATTTCATGTTGTTACTTTTGTGCTACAGATGCGCGGGCATCTTAAAAATTAAAACATAATATAAAACATAATAAATAAAATTAAAGCATAAACTTAATAAAATAAAAAAATAAATATCCCTGGACAAGTTACACAAAATGAATCTAATCCCAAAGTAAACAAATTATGTGCTTGTGTTTTGGGTGTTAGTCAACGATTCTAATACATGGAAATACTTCTTCTTCTTCTTTCCTTAGGTTTTGGCCTTCACATTAGTATTTTGCCATTACTCAAGTAGAAATTTGCGTCAAATTTTATATCAATTTTAATCAATTATAATTAGTCATCAGTCATAAGTCATCAGTAAGTCATGACAGGCTCTTGGATAAAGCGGTGGCGTCATTACTCAAGCTCATGTAATGAGATTTGGTGGGAACGAGGAATTACACGATACGCTAATTTTTTATGATTATTTCATTTGTGCCCTTTCACTGAACAAAATTGTACAAAATGCCACTAAAATTGACTAATTTCACTCAATATCAACACGAAATTCAATAATCATAAAAAACTTCGACCATCTTTTCTCTCGATGGTGCCAAAACCCCTAGAAATACTTAAAAAGATACCAGAATAAAATCAAGAAAACAAATATATGACAGTTTACCAAACAGAAACACATGTGAAAATAGATGTTTATATTTGAATTTGGAATTCCTAACTAAAAATGAGAAATTAATAATTGACATGGCCAGTATGACAAAACGCCAATTCCATGGGTAATTCCAGGACCTAATAGTTGCCAGATACATATTCAAACGCGTTCATTTCAATGCTAGGAATGCTAGGATGTAGGTACCTACTACGTAGATGTAAAAATAATGATATTTTTTAGGTCGAGTACTACAAACGACAGGAGAGGAAGAAGCGTAACCGAATAATGTTTTTTATCGAAAAGTCTTAAAAAGCTCTTTCGTTAAAAAATGAATTGATTACCTACTTTTCAATTATGAATACGTATTTTTTAACTTCGTCTGACATGACAGTTTTTTTTACTTATGATAGAAAGGCATATGAGAAAGTGCATATTGATTTCTTGAAGGTAAATACGCGTTGTTAAGTCTCAAAAATGTTAATGTTGTTATTAATCAGAAGCGGTGACAATTCCACTGCGTATTTTTTTTCGGTAACCCTATGTTACATACATACGACAACGACGAGTGCTGTTTAAGAAAATCACCTCCATTTTCTTTAATTTCTTAATAACAATTCGCACGACACATTTGACATTACAGAAGTCTGGCTATTTTCAGAAAATCGTCTGTACTTGTCATCAAATAGTGACATACCAGCAACACTTGTAACGTATGTAGGTATAGATAGTTTTATTAGGACGTAAATAATCAAAAACGTTTTGAAAATTGATAGTTTCTATAATTCTTATCGTCGGTGCTTGGTGGAATTCCATTCTATAAACAATTTATATAGTACACTTGTACTTTCCACAATATATTTTTTATCATTCGTCATTTTTTAAGTTAGAAATATAAAATTTTTTTTGGACTAATTATCAAAAATGAGTAGATAAATATTTTTGCGTTCTTGGAAATACTAACCCTAAGGAGGTAAAATAGAACCCCTATCAAAGTTTGTATGGAAAATCGTAATTTTTAAGTTAAAAACATACAACTTTATTTTTGAGCTACTTATTAAAAATGATTTGATACGTATTGAAGCATTTCTGGAAATTGTACCCTAAGGGGGTGAATTAGGGGGTGAAAGTTTGTATAAAAGTTCTTTATAATGGGCTATAATCAGTAAATATATTAATTGCCATACAAGCAAAGGCGCAGGTAACAGATAGTTAAATATGTAGAAAATATGGGTTGGAATGTTTTTGATAATCTACGTCCATTCGTGTTATGGAACCTTAATAATTTTATTATTCAGGTGCATCCACGGGTTACAACTAGTAGCATATAATATCGAGTGATGGACTAACGGATCGTCAAAATGTTTACGCTTCTTGTGTACTCAGACCGACGTCATCCGTCATTTCGAGTTCGTTTCGTAAGAGGGGTGTTTTGGGGAAGATTTGGTATATTCTTCATAGTATATTTATAAGAATATATACAAATACAGTACAATATATAACACGAGAGGAAAATATAATTTGGAATAAAAGAGTGGCGTAAGTACTCGTCCAGGTTGGTATTTCCCCTTCCAGCCACCATAACGTCAGTGTTTATCTTTATCTTGTTTAGGATCGGTGGACGGTGCAAACGGGGGTGGGTCGGTTCGGGTTTGGATAGAAGGGTATCTTATAAACATACAAAAAAAGTTTAAAAAAAATTCTTCCTCGCCTCAGGTTGGCAATGTGCCATTAATATCGTTGGTGTCTATGGGCAATTTGTGTCGCTTACCATCCGAAATAAGTGTGTTAATTTGCTTACAATTAATTCCCATTAAAAATATAAATTTAGATTTCAAAAATTGATGTAAAAATACTATTGAACAACTGAAAGATACGGTTTTGAGAATTATTGTGTGTCTTTTAGCAAATTTCGCCACTAACTCGTACTCGTCTAGCCGGGCACATATCCAATCTCGGCCAACGATATTTTTAATAGGAAATTGAAAAATATCATTTTCTTTTTTTTTGCCCGACCTGGGGATCGAACCCGGACCGCAAGCAAGTCCGACGCCTGACCGCTAGACCACAAAGGCGTAACGTACCCATGTGTTTAAAAACCGCCTAGTAATGTGTATTTCGTATTAACGGGAATTCAGATATGTCCTTTGGTTCATTAAAAACAATCCAGATATTGCCAGAACATAGGTATTTAACGTTTTTATTGGGTTTATATATTATTCCGGTTATTTCGATTAATGAACAATCGCATTTAAAAAATAACTAAAATAAAAAATATAAATATAGCCATGTAAGGGTATAATTTATTGTTTAATTATTCTCATTGTGGTTTCTAACTTTTTATGATGGGAATATTTATACGAAAGGGTTATATTTTCGCAACACTTGACAGAGTTTATAACCTTTTTATTGTGATCATTGTAATGTACATTGTAAAGGTAAAGACCTTGTAGGTATAATGTATATTGATGTAATTCATTTTTTCGTACTTTTTTGCAAGTTTTTTATCAACTCATTGGTATTGCGGAAAGTACAACTTATTTAATCATTGATTGAATAAAAGATTGCCTTCTTATTATTTTTTAGAAAAGGGTTAAGTCGTTTCGATCTGACCCCTGAGAAAGTTCACGACCTTTTTCGAACAATCATCAATAACTTATTTTGAACTTATTTTTTGATTTCTTTAGTTATTGTATAAAGATGTACAAAAAATAGGTTATTGAAGTGAAAATGGTTTTTTTTAAAACTTGTAGTTTTTAACATCAACTTAGTTTCTATCGGTTTAGTAAAATATTGGAAAAATAACGTTGACACCGGAAAGAGATCTTCAAATTTCGCCTTGTCTGGTGTTAGACTTCGAAAGCTGGGATGATTTTTGTCATTACGATCTTATTGGCACTAGACTATCTCCCTTTATATGTATGTTTAACTGTGCTGGTTGTATACGTGATACTTAACATTTTCTTTTTCATTAGGTGTGACAACAAAGAATATGCTTCAATGAGTAGTCCCAGGGGCTATCTTAGGATATATTTTCTTTAAGTATATTCACGCCCATATCCCCGAAGAGGTAGGCGGAGGCACGACCAGGGCACCCACGACTAGCCGAAGACACTAAGTCTACAATGTGATAGGTGGCAAGCCTATCGCCAACCGGGCACACATCCAATCCCGAGCAATTTTTTTTTGAAAATACTACATTTTCTTTTTTTTGCCCGACCCGGGATTCAAACCCGAGACCTCATGAAGTCAAGTCCAACACTTGAACCGCTGAAAAAATAAAGTTCAAGATCCATATAGAGCCAGACTGAAAAACTCACATGCCTGTAGCTCAAAAACGATTGGTCTGCATTTATGATTAGATATCTATTTAAGTATGTGCTCAGAACTCATTAGTGTTTATAAAACATTGAAAGTTTTCGCTCTCCATGTAAGCTTAAACTAAAGGTAGAAAGACTGATAATATTAACACGTATTTTATAAATTTTACTAGAAGCCAGGATTACTCAACCGCTAAGCCGACCCGCTAGAAAGCCAGCAATATTCGTGGGACTACGCGAGTGTGGTGAACCACAAACTGTCTAGATATTAAGTACACTTCTAGCTTTATGCATACCTAATACCTATATCTATGAAACCTAACAAATTTCCTACAAACCAACCATGATTAAAAACATAAAAAAAGTACATCAAAAACATGCTAAAACTGAGCGATTTTTTTTAAATTTAAATACCTAATAAATCTTGATTATTATACGACAAGATTTTACTTTACTTGCGAAGTATAAATAAATAAACAATGAATATCCCTGGACAAGTTACACAAATTGAATCTAACCTTAAAGTAAAGCAAAATGTATACTTTTGTTATGGGTGTTAGTCAACGATTCTAATACATGTAAATACTTAAATAGATACCAGAATAAATTTATGCAGATTATGCATATACGGTTGGAATATTGCAAGTAGAATTTAATCCATTTTCTGGTTACGAATCGAGCCGAATATTTTTTATTCATGTCTAAATTGGGTGATAATGCGATGATGATGATAGAAATGACAGGATTAAAAAAATGCTATCTGCTAATAGCTTACTGACCTGTAAATAAATAACATCAACCTCAAGGTGGGTAGTCAAGTCAAGAGACGAAAGCTGAAAATAATTTAAGCGCGGGAAAACTGCAAGACTCATTGGTCGAGTGGCTAGCGTACATGTCTAGCTACACTGACCAACCGCGAGGATCGGGTTCGATTCGCGACGGATTCAGATATTTGTGTGATGAACGTTTAGATGTTTGCATCTCCGATTCTAGGTGTTTATTAAATTTATTCTGGTATCTATTTAGGTATTTCTATGTATTAGAATCGTTGACTAACACCCATAACACAATCATACAATTTGCTTACTTTCGGGTTAGATTCAATTTATATAACTTGTCCAGGAATATTATATTATTACATATACATATTATATTATTATTACGATTTCACTATCATCTCAGTTAAAAATTAGTATTTTTTTATTTGTTTGGAATTTCATTATTAGACCCAGAAAGAAACTACGCTCTTTTAAGAATAAGAAAGTTGATCCTCAAAGAACAAAAAAATATCAAACAAAGATAAAAAAAGGAGACAAACATATTATTATAACTCTTTCTTTTTCATTGTCGATGAGTCTGGCTGGTAAAATAATCCAGGAAATAAAAAGATTGTTTCGAAGGCGTGATAATTTCACGCCTTCTGATCTAGCGGGCGATGGGGTCGTCATCTCTTTGTTGAAATTAACTTCACCTGTGATTCCAACCATAATCCTTGTACATTACCCTAGCTGCAGTAAAGTACTAGGAGAGCATGGTAAAACGGAAAGTCGCTGACAGCTGATTGACATCTCACTCGCCCGACAGAAGGCATGTTTATCTCATTCCAGACGACCAAATTAATTTAGAAACTTATGAAATTGAAATAAACCATATTATTAGGCATTTAAAACTCAAATTAGAAGATCTAGTTTTAAATAACTAGGCAAAGTTAGTAATGACTAATGCATAAATGACTAACAAGACAGAACTAAAGTAAATAGCGTCTAGAAATGCACCAGCTGTGTCCGGTGGATTGCTTTAGTTTTAATTCTAAATGGGTATTAATTGAATGTCGAGGCGAGATGTTTCAACATCCTTAATGATGCAGGTGTTGCCATTAGAAAATATATTCTTAAATTTTTCCACATTACCTGAAAGAAGTAAAATTTCAAATATCGAGATAGCTTTTTAAGAGGTAATAATAATCTTTTGCTAATTTTGTGACGTAGACTTAGACGAGGGAACTGTGGGATATAGATGTTTCTATTGTCAACATTTATCCCTAAATGGCTTCTCAACGAGAATTTCCCCGTCCTATGAATTTAGCGTGTTTTTAATCGACTCAAAAAAGAGAAGTTTCTCTCAATTCAACTGTGTGTTTGTGACGCAATTACTCGCCAATGAAAACGATTTTGATTGTTCTTTTTTAAAAATATATGTCATGAATTAGTGTTGGTCTCATATCAATTTAATCAATACCCCATAAGTGGTTTTTGAGTGACATCTATTAAGTCAAATATGTATCAATTACGTATTAAAAATTAAAATTATCAGGAAATATCTGACATTATAATAAAAGATTTACGAATTTACATACAATTTAGATTAAAGTTTTGATACCATTGAAAAGCAAACAGCTAAAAAAAACTCGTAGTCTGTAGACCAAATTAAAACTACGGTTCCAGTTTTAGTTCACCTTCTAACATATCTATCGTCACACTATATTTAACCACTAATTGCACACAGTTAAACTTATGAAAAAAAATTTAAAAAAACAAGAATTAAAAACATGAATTTTGAGTGTGTAATACATAAAAGACGGTCAGGAATGCGTAGATAATAAAAAATATGTTTTCACTTTAAAATTAAATAGCACATATTTTTGTCGATAAATTATTGTGGTGCAAAGTCGCATTTTTACACGTCATTCGAAATTTAACCCTTCAAATAAAAAGTACAAAATTATAAATTACCTTATTGTCATTGAAGGGTCATTTTTACCATTCGAAGTAATAAAAGACCGACGCTTTGTAATGCATTGAAAAAGTTCAAAGTAACAAATGTTGACCCTTTCTTTTGTAATTTACGATGTATAAGAATCGATCACTAATTTAACGTTTTTTCTATATTTTCCCACTTTATTTTCGAACGTAACTTAAAACCTCAGAGCACATGCATGGTTGGGTTTGAAATAAAAATAGACTTTTTACAATATTCCCTTAATTTCGTGCAAAAATATCGAATTTCTTTCGTCTATATGTTAGTTACCGAAACATTTTATTTTTCGGATGAGTGTTCAAACTTATGCATGTGTTGTTAATTTGAGGTAACCTCGACATACGAACTCAGAACTCAGAAGTTTTGGGAGTTGATACGGAACAGCTGTTAAACTACCTATTAGAAGCATTACTTTTTGAAGTATTCAAGTAAATTTTTGTTACTCTGATATCATGATTTGGTTTATTAAAAACACAACAATATAAAAAATATAAGAAATAATATACTTAATGTGTAAATTTACGTTTTTAAAGATAGGCAGCACTGACTTCTTGGTTCTTACCTGCACCAGATGCTCTAGCGAACATTGATGACGACGTATGGCAGAAAAATAACTAACTTGAACACTGGATAGCTACTTAATACGGACCATGTACGAGTCGGACTCACCTATAATCCGAATTAGCAAGCACAGAATAAGATTTATAATATTTATATTAAAATTAGCTAACCCAGCGTACTTCATATTGATTGACATTAACAACTACTAACAGTTAAGTTCCCTGTATTTTTTCCTGTTTGAAAAACATTCATAAGAACATTCTCCTGACAATAATCAACACAACAAACAAAGAATCAGCAAAATTGGTCGATTCACTTTTACCCGGCAAACTTCGTATCGCTTTATATTGTCAGGAACTAACAGTTTGTTTAGATTAAAGCAATGTTTTATCCTATTTTCCCTGCAATTTTCCCGATTTTTTTTATAAGAACCTTCTATTGAGCTTGAACCAACACAACAAAAAAATGAATGAGCGAAATTGGCCCATCCGTTCAGGCACGATGTGATGACCACGCGAAATGGAATAATGGAGATTATTTTTTAAATATAAATAGATATAATGTTTCACCATGAAAAGAATTTTCGCTTTTCGAACATGTGCCATATTCTCCAATATGTCTGATTATAGGTATGTCGTTTTAACCAATTTTCGTGGAAAGTCTTTAGTAACATCTAAATAATATTATATTCTGTTATATTCTTCACTCATTTATTTTAAAAGTTAGAGAATGATAGGTACTTAATTTTACAACTTTGTGAGAAAATATCCTAATAATAAAAAAAAAACAATTTACTTAGACAAAAAATATTTCAGGAAAGCCAAATTTTTTTTAGTTACATGTATGGGATCAGGGGGTTGTTTTTATTAAGTATAAAAACTGTGAAGCCGGTTTACAGTATAGGTGTATCTTCCTATCAAGTTTAAACTGCGTTTTCCTAACAGTTTGAGAAAAAACTGGCTGTGACATACGTACCCTGCTGAAAGACGGATTTGTCTAATCAGTAGGAGTTCTTTTTTGTCAACCGTCTGCGAAACCCAAAAATACAAACAAATATAATGATTACAATAATAATTATGTTTTTGATCTCCGGTTGTTTTTTGCTTAATGCTAACATTTTAAAAACTTATCCCATTGGTATGACTTAAAAAAGTATCTTCTTCACGGCCATATCCCCGTAGAGGCAGAGGCACAACCAGGGCACCCACGACTAGCCGAAGACACTCCCACAATGTGATAGGTGGCAAGCCTGTCGCTAACCGGGCACATTTCCAATCCCGAGCAACATTTTTTTATTAGAAAATTGGAAAAACCCAATTTTCTTTTTCTTGCCCGACCCGGGATTTGAATCCGGGACCTCTTGCCAAACAAAACTTGCAGTCAAGTCCAACAACTGAACCGCTAGACCACAGAGGCTAGTATGACATACATTAAACTAATTACTATCTTTTAAACTTATCGCACATTTTCCAATACGGTATTTTGTTAAAAGCAATTGAGAAAAAACGAAACCACATAGGATTCTTCATTAAATTATGACATAAGTTTCAATTAAGAACAATTAAAAATTCAATTTGAGAACATTATGTCATTAGAACCATAGACTAGGGAATTATTTTTGGCATTTAAAAATAACACATTTCTAACGTCAATTTCAAAAAACATTCTAATTTTAAACGCTCATTAAAACGGATACGCAGAAGTGTCCTGACTAAAACTATGTAACGCAGAGGAACAAGAGGTGTCGGGTGGCAAAATATTTATCATGTCAAAGGGTTCGCCTGGTTTTCTTCAGCTGACAGCCGGGGAAGGGCGTGTTTGCCAGATATAACATTATCTAACGGAGTATCTATCTGTCCCTTTTCATCAAGTAGGTTTTGTCCAAATATAATACGTAACTAGCCGACCCGGCGAACTTAGTTCCGCCTGACACCCAATAACAGTGTGTATAGTAAATAATCATGTTATTTTTATACATTTTATTGATATGGTTTCCTATACAAACGTTCACGTTGAGGTAAGGGTAACTACTTGTTTAAATATTAGTAGGTATGGATGGAATTGATAATAATGCCCGAAAGCCAGCTTAAAATTAACTATGGCGATATGTACGAATTGTGAAACTTGACACTCTTACTACATACATTCATACATCTTACATATGCAGAATTCACTCTTCTACAGTTTTGTATTTATAGTTATTGTAAATATATACAGTTTGTTTAGATACATAATCGATTAAATCTCCATCCAAAGCTCAAAAAGAGCTCCACCTGGGCAATGAAGGTTTTGCGGAAAAGTAGACTAGGTTATAGATAGAACATTGTATTGTACTAAGAAAAAGTAGTTAGTTTTGGATGGTATTTTGTTCAATTGAAGTGCACTAGTGACGTATTAATGAAGAAAGTATGTGTCGTGTATTTACTCGATACCGTCAAATTTCACTCTTTTTAACAGTTTTTTAATGCTCTAAGTTAGCAAACAAGCACACGGGTCCTTTGATGGTAAGACCGTGGCCTATTGACACCATAGATGTTACCAGGGCGTTGCTATGCTGAGGCCGGGCTGGAAAGCTATTTCCAAATCTATCGGCTCCCGGCACCAGACCGGAAGATAAAGTCATTATGCCAGCAGGAATAGCGCCTTACCTATTCTTAGGAACAGGTAATACAGGAGATCCCTACCAGGGATAAGTTGCTGCACAGAACTCTAACACCAGTGGTCTTGTGGCCAGCACCAATGAGCTACATTTTGAACTGTGCTTGCTTCTAACGAGTGGCCTTACAAAGAGACAGGCCATTGAGCAAGTCTACCAACTACCCTACTCTCCGAACTTAAAATTAGTGTCATTATAGCTGCAGAAATAGGTAAGACGATAGATCTTTACTTAGGTAAATTGTTGCAAAGTACTCTACTATCAGTGGTCTTGCTTATAATGACATATCTAACTTATGCTCACTCGTTAGAAGCTATCTGGAAGAGAGAGGCAGATAATTTATTTTATACAGAGGTTAGGGTGTTAAATCTCTTTCATCTTGATAAAAAAATCCGATTTGGATCAAGATGAAAGAGACACACTGATAACGAGTATTGTCACGCAGCCATAAAATATACCTAGTACAATGTTAACATTTCATGCACAGTTTTGTGTAACATCATGCTGAAAAATATTTTAAATATCTGGGATACCCATAAATGTCTTATTTATTGATAAAAGTGTGTATGTCCGTAAATTGCTGGGTAGCGGTACACCTCCTCAAATAACACTCAACCACTACCCATCAATGAACTGACAAACGCATACGCTCTATCGACTTTTTTATTATAAATCCTGTACGTAAACTACCAAAACAATTCGTTCATCAACCGTCAGATCACACACGTTACAAAAAGGTTTTAAGAAAAAAACACAAACGGGCTGCAAGATAAAAGTCTTTTGGCTTCAATCTACAACAAAAAAAGAAAAATTAAAAAGAAAACTTAAGGCCGCGCCACACTGTCTGCTATCCGGTTTCTTACATATTAAGTTACGCACGGCTCTCGACTGATGGCTTTACTTTTATTCGAGGACGTAAAAAATAATTTTCATTATTGACGCACGTTGTTTGCGATGAATTATTCAGGTCGTCTATATTTTATGAATGATTGGTAAGCAAAGAGTTTTTGATCTTTTTTTCAAAGTGAAGGATCTGTTTTCAAAAACAGGTAAACGGATTTTAATGATTATTTTATGAAGGCTGTTTAATTAAGAAGTTTTGATTTCAACTTTAGTTATCTAACTAACTAAATGTTTAGGAAAATTTCTAAAAAGTTAATGTTCAAAGTGTCCTAATTTAGTATTACCACTTTTTATATCCTATCTTAAGTACTAAGTGCATATTATTCATTCATGATAGTATGTATGTAGTATCTACAAGTACAAGTTAGGTGGCCCGTAACGAATCTTAAAGTTTACATTTTGTCTAGGAGAAAAAAACCTAATTCTAATCGTAAGTAGGTACTTTGTAAGTATGATTTAGTAAAGTCTATTTGGTATATCTGGTTTGTATTTTGCCAGTTTCAATTCTTTTAAATGACCTTATAAAAATAAAAATCCTCTGTGGTCTAGCGGTTCAGTTGTTGGACTTGACTGAATGAGGTCTCGGGTTCGAATCCCGGGTCGGGCAACACAGAGAAAATTGGGTTTTTCCGATGTTCTATTAAAAAAAATGTTCCTCGGTATAGGATATGTGCCCGGTTGGCAATAGGCTTGCCACCTATCACATTGTGGGACTTAGTATCCTCGGCTAGTCGTGGGTGCCCTGGTTGTGCCTCTGCTAAAAATGCTAAATGCCTAATGCTTCGGGGATATGGGCGTGCAGATCCTTTTTTCTTATAAAAGTAATTATCTTCCATTTTTCAGTTATTTTGAATTAGGAAAATAAGAAAAAAAACTTATTTCTTATTATTCTCATGAAAACGACGTAAGGTACCTTTACCTTTCGAGTAGAGGAACATAGAATATTTTAATAAAAATTAATCTGTTTTTAAAATGTCGAAAAATACAAAATTTCCTAGATTTATATGCACAGACTAGCTAATGTAAAAATGTGCTCAGTGAAACATAAAACTGCAATCACATTCCAAGAAAAAAACGTTTATAATATCGTTTTATGCGCCGAAAGTTTTGCAATTATACTTACACGTTGTAAAAATATCGTAACCTTGGCACTGATGACATGATTTGTTCATAGATTATACAAACACACAGATATATCAGTTTAAATAGTTCAAACAAAATTAATGAAAAAGTTCCCCCCAAGTATAAAAAACACGCTTATGTAGCTTTTCATTTAAAAAAACAAAAACCACTCAACTTTTTTAAAGCCACGCGTACAGATTATTTTGAGAAAATAATTATAGAGGAGAATGTCGTGGTAGATATTTGCACAAGCTATTCTGCACTGATTTTACTGCCCTGTCTATTGTTGTTGCAGCAAAAAAAAAATCCAGTTTGGAGGGTAGGTGGGTTGGTAGTTATAATAATTGAAAAAGCCATTAACTCTCAACAGAAATCTGTGTATTTTTGTATATTTATAAAAAAATTGAGAATATCAAATGAATATTTCGATAGGATGATGCTCTACAAAGAAGGATATTACGTACTTTAGTAAAATGTGTTATGATCACCCAATGAAAAATGCAGCTCGAGTCGATGATCTATGGAAGCATTCTTATTATTCTCTTAAATTATTTAGGTAAAAATCTTTGATTGCAATTCTGCAACCAACTTAATCTGTGACAAGTTAATGCTGACTGCGATTATGCATAGTAGTGCAACTGCAGCAAAGTCAGCACGCGCCAGACTGGCGTGGGAATTGGAAACATTACTAACTACCACATTACTATTCTAAATTAATAATCATCATCTTAGCGGTTGTCGAGTTGTATATTTAGGGATTCAGGGTTTTGGATATTGTTGGAATATTTAAGAAATTGTAATTAATATTTCAATCATACTGACTATGCTTAGTCTGAAATCCTAAGACTTATAAATGAAACTACGTTATTTTTTGTATGCAACAGGCGTCTATACGCCTATTACATCCAACAAATAATATTATTGTAAACTACGTACGCAGAGTCATTTAAAAGGTCATAATATAAGAATATATAAGGTAATATATGTATATAATACATAGACATATTTCCCCGTGTTGGTCCGGGCTCCTTTGCAGAATGGCCTTCCTGCCAGGCAGCTCGTAAAAGGCGAGCACAGGGTTTTCGTCACCAACACCGTGACATCTGACTAGGTGGTAGAGTTTCGCAGCGACTCACCCAGATTGGTACCACCGCCTTACCTATTCCGGCTGCCATAACGTCATGACGTGTTCCGGTTTGGAGGATAAGGTAGCCGGTAAACTTGCTTTTGCTCGAGGCCTGGCATACCGGCCTAGGGTTGGCAACACACTATTGCCACCTTTGGTGTCTCTAGGCGACGTGAATTTCTTAACATCAGGAAATCCGTCCGCTTGTTTGCCTTCCATAATCATAAAAAAAACGTAATTTTATTACTCTGGTCTCTGATTAATGATTACGACTAAATACTTATGTTAATTGGTTCAGTTAGTAACATTTATGTTACGTTTGTCCAACTATCATATTTTTCTTACCTTACTTAACCCATTTTAATGAAACATGCTTAAGGTTTTTAGTGCAATCCAAATCCTTTAATTAAATTAAAAACTCTATCAAAATTTGTGGAATAAATATCAAGTGACGTAGTAACAAACATACAATTAGACGTACCGTCAAACTAACTGGAATTCCAATTAACTCTGAAGGCAAACTTAAAAAATTTGTTTATATGTTTTGAATGTACAAATTCCGAATCATTGACCATCTTGACCATCCTTATACCTTGACCATCCTATAACGGTAAAATAATATGAATATAAAACAGTATTTTTATTTTTCATCTATACTTATTCATATAGGTAATAAAATTGTAGAAGAATGAATTTTATACATTTGAATTTCGAAAATAAATGTGGAGCCGGAGGAACCTAGCCAGTTGGAATCGTGACACTCGATACCCTCTGCCCACCTCGCAAGGGAGAATCGTGATCGGGGGAGCCGAGAGCTTGATTGATTTTTGGCGCGTCAAAAATCCTAAAATATTGCCTCTGTGGTCTAGCGGTCCGGGTGTTGAACTTGACTGCATGAGGTCCCGGGTTCGCATCCCGGGTCGACCAATAAAAAGAAAATTGGATTTTTCCAATTTTCTAATAAAATAATGTTGGTCGGGATTGGAAATGTGCCCGGTTGGCGATAGGCTTGCCACCTCATTGTGGGACTTAGTGTTTTCGGCTAGTCGTGGGTGCCTTGTTTGTACCTCTGCCTACCTCTTCCGGGATATGGGCGTGAAGATACTACTACTATAAAAAAAATCAATGACCAAATCTAGCTGAAAAAATATCGGTCTCGTCAGTTTTCAATTTTTTTTTTGTTTCCGCATCGAAGTTGGTCTATCCGTTCAAAATGTTTAATGCCTGATACTCACACGTTTAATTTATAAAGTATCTATACACCCGTATCTCCGAAGACGTAGACAGAGATACAACCAGGGCACCTAAGACTAACCGAAGATATTAAGTCCATAATATGGTAGGTGGCGAACCTATCAGCAACCGGGCACATATCTAATCCCGGGCAACTTGTTTTTTTTATTAAAAAATTGACAAATTCATATTGTTTTTTCAGGTCTTCCAGTAATATACATATCGAGATTGCGTGTAGATAAAAAACCTCAAGATATTTGAGGTAAAATTATTTATGTGTTTGTGCTGAGAACTTTTATTCTTTGATTAATCCTGACTCCGCAATCAAAGTAGTGGGACTGCAGCAAAGTTATCACGCGCCAGACTGTCGTGGGAACCGGCTACACTTCTAACTACCACAATACCGTAGTTGATTAATAGTAACTGAAGTAAAATTTGATTAAAAATGTGATGATTTAATTACCCTGTAGTGAACCTTTTATCTTTATCTTTAATCTACGTACTAATGTTATAAATGTGATAGTCTGTTGATATGAATGATTAGTTTATGACTAAACCGCTCAACCGCTGCTGATAGGATTTGATGTACATATAGCTATAGCTTTGAGTTCAAACTTAGGCTAGATTTTTTTCCTTATCAACCCCCAAAGGACTTTAATCTTAATATATATAAATGATGTGTCCCGTTGTTAATCCGCGATGGAATCCTAAACTACTTAACCGATTTCAATTAAATTGCACACTGTGTGCAGTTTGATCTCATTTGAAAGATAGGATAGCAACGTAACAGTGAGATCCGAGAAAGAGTGGGATTGAAAGAAAGTGTTGGTGTTAAAATGCGAAAGGGCATGCTCCGCTGGTTCGGTCATGTGGAAAGAATGACAGATGAA